>JANAVB010019232.1:0-69638 GCA_029216955.1 Iris pallida
GGCTGGACTGCGAAACAGAGTGCCTGTCCGATTGCGCTGTATGTACAGCTGTCCTCGAGCGCCGTACTGCACAATAAACGAACATTCTCCTCGTTCTCCGTGCTGTCAGTTGTCAGAAGATTTGATTTTGTCAGGTAATGATGACAAGGCCACGTCAGCTTTGCGCACTTGAGAGTATGCGCAGTCTAGTCTGCGCAATCTGGATGATGTGCAATCTGACTTTTGCGTAGTTCATTTGAATGATGCATTTCTTGATTTTCATTACTTTGTTGATGGGTACAACTTGATTTTTAGGACCTACAAGACCCCCTTCAAAGTTTTCGAAAGTTGAACTTATTCAAAATTTTGAAATATTTTGAATTTTGAATTTTCAATCAAGTTGCGCATGTGATGATGCTGTCTGCGCAATCGGAGGGATCCCTATTTATGCGGCACAATCTGAGGCGGCTGTTACTCTTTGAAAAACTATAAATAGTTCTCCGTTCTCTCACTCTTATTCTTTACTTGCTTTCGAATTTTCAAAAAGAGAAAACTTCTTGATTCTTCTCATTCTTCCCGTCGATCTCCATGGCCCCCAAGCGTTCCTCCGCCGCCGACAAGGGCAAGGCCCCCGCCGAGTCTTCGACTCGTGTTGCACCGCGTCCTTCCCGTCATGAAGCTGCGCACCCTGCTGAGCGAGGTAGATAACCCGATTGAAAACTCTTTTTAGGGTTTATCGACATAACTGAACCTTGAACCCTATCTCTTTTTAGAGATTCGGTCATACTGCGCCACCCTTTTTAAGGTTTAGGTTGCACGAACTCAATATTCTTCATTTTTATGAAGAATATCTTCTCGCGCAATCGGTTGAATTGCGCTGGCAAAAGTCAGCGCAATCAGCTGATTTGCGCAAGATTATCAGCGCAAACTGTTGCTTTGCGCCAGCTTTGTCAGCGCAATCTGATGCTTGTGCAAGCTTTGTCAGCGCAATCTGATTCTTGCGCAATCGAATGTTTGCGCAATCTGATGACAGAATTTCTGTCTTGACTTGTACTGAATTTTGTTTTTTTCTGTTTGATACAGTTGATACCGAAGAGGATCCTGAATATGAAACCTTTGTAGGGACTCTTGCAGAATCAGAATTTAAAGAGGACTTGTCCCATGTGCTCTTCCCACAATATGCCCTTTCATCCTCTCGCCAAGCTATCTTGATAGCACAGGACAATGAAACTTTGTTAAGTCTGATGAATAGGCAGCCCTTGCAGTCTGTTGACGCCATCACCCACAAGAAACCTATGTTCCTATTTGGTGAAGCCATTGACAAAAGTTCTCAGCCAAGACCCCGTGTTGAGCAGAGAACTTTCCAAAGGAAAGAGAAACTGATCTTGTTACCAGACATTGCTAGATGCCTCCCTCTAGCACGATATGCTCATGCAAGCCATCCCAGGAGGATGGACTGGGACATTACTCTCCTTCAACATGCACGGACAGGAAAGATCTGTGTCAAGAAAGGCCCGAACAAGAAAGACATATTCTATAACTCTTCTGAGCGGCACAGTACTTTACTCAGAGGGTTGAAGCCAGGGTGCATCCCTCCAGAGAACTCCTCTTTATTGCTGCCTGTGAGGACTCCAATCTTTGCAAATGAGTATGCAAAGGCTGAGGGCAGATATCCGGATCAGGACATCCGGCTGACCGGTCTGGTAAACCCAGACATCAAAAGATGGAACTGTATAGCCAACTGGATATTAGTTCAGTTTGAAGAGAAACTCAAAGAGATCGATCTGTATAATGCGGTACACGCTACCGTGTATGGATTCCTCCCAAACCCTCAACTGTTTCTGGCTCTGGCAGAGAGGTACAATTATAGGACAAAGACGTTCATGACACCCTGCGGGGATATGTGATTGGCCCTCCACAAGATGAAGTACATCTCGTGCTTACCAATGGGAGATTTTCCTTACGAGGTACGTCCCAACCAACGACGAGTTAGATAGACTCCGTCGAGAAAATTCAAAGATGGTGGCAGCCTTTGACGAATTACTGTGCCATTATAACATATGCTCTCTATACTACAAAAGTGGCTCTTCTGGCACATGCTATTCATCAAAATGGTTAACTTATCTTTTTCTTAACCATATTATTGAGAAAAAGACCAAAGATCATGATTCATGCAACCCGGATTTCTTCTAACCCCTCAGCAACAGCGAAGTGATCAGTCTGATGGAAGAAAACAATAGAATGGATATTAAAGTTACTGATGAACACCAATACCCTCCACTTAAGGCTGGAGACTATGTTGAAAGCTTTATAAGAATGGGCTACAGGTCCATGTCTAAATAAGCTCAGCTGGCAGGATTTTTGACATACTGGCTCCGACGATTCGTCGTGCCCGGAGCGAGTGCCGTGGACCGCTTCCACCGCGGTGTTCTTTTTGCTGCCGTTCGGTTAGTCTTCGGCTACCGGATGGATTTACTATCAGCGATGACTTGTAGAATAAATGCAGGTCTTCGTCTGTATGTTGATTCCATGCTCAAGTGTAAGGGTGAGAAGGGGAACTTCCCTAGACTGGAGTTGAATTTATGGCACCAAATCTCAGTTTGGTGGCAGTTTTCTGCGTAGATTCTCTCAGGGCAAGTGGATATACACTAGCCTGAAGGACTGCAGACGTACCCTGAATCTTGGCAAAGGATAGAATTTTTATTGCTTTCCTCCTCCTACTGGTTATGAATTTATGGCACCAAATCTGGTTGACCTCGGGAGGCAACCAATAAGTCGAACAGCTTTTGACTGGTTGAAGACGATCAGACCATCGCATTTGGTGTACAGATTTGAAGAGGAGTGCTATCTTGAGCCATATTTGCCAAGTCGCTTTGCTCGTCAATTTGGTTACGACCAATTCCATGTAGGTAATGTTGTAACTTGCCTACAAGGAAATTGATACCTGATTGATGGTGCCAGAGCATGGGCCTACTACAATGCTCGAGACACAAGGACAGTGTTCTCGATGCCAAACAAGGATAATAATGGCCCTAGAATGCTATATATATATTCATTGTTTTATACAGCTGCAAATACTTTTGCTGAGAACTATAACCTTGTTGATAGTTTTGCAACAGCAAATCGTCTGAGGAAAGGAGCGACTGATATATTAGCTCCAAATAATGACAAAGAACATGAACCAGTGGATGATCCATTAGAAGCCTCCAGGGAAGCAAACTTTCCTGAGGAAGTCAACCAACCATTAAAGATTTCTTTGAAGGTTGTTAAATCTCCGGTCAAGGAGAAAAAAAGAAGGAGAGAAGAGCCTTCTTCCCCAGATGCAAAGAAGAAATTGATCTTGGAACATTCTTCAGAGAAGGTTACTACCAGATCACAATCTCGGCAGCTGGCCGAGACAAACCAACGGGAAGAAGCAGCTACAGCGACCTCTGTTCAGAAGCAGGTCGAGGTAATGACTGTAGAGAGTCCTGAGAGGCCTCTTCATAGAAAGAAAAAGTTGGCCCACATGAGAAGAAAGAGAACAGTCTCTCCTCCTAGACAAGTCTTGTCTTCGATAGTGGTGAACGCTGCAGCGGGACTCACCATGCCATCTCCTACTCCTATTTCTGAGTCTGGGCATAAAACTCCCAGTCCAGAACAGAGGGAGGAGATCGAGCAGAGGGAAGAGGTTGACCAGAGAAATGAGGCTGTGGAGCCCAGAGGAGATATTGCAGAGACAGAGCAAGAAGCTTTGCAATCTTCTTTACCGATGATGGAGACTACTCAACCTCCTGCCACACCGGAAGCAATCCGCGAGGAGGAGGATCGTTTGATGATCGAAGCTTTAAATGACTGTGACTTCGGCTCACAGGATTATGTTGATCAAACTGCTGCAACTGCCAGTGGGGAGGCACCGGAGGAAGATGAAAATGAGGAGAGTTCATCATCTTCAGAGGCTGATGAAGGTACACCGGATCCCGAAGGGGATGATGAAGAGCATGTGTCTCCTAAAGCTGCTGATGACACCTTGGATCCTGAAAAGGATGTTGAGGTGCAGATATCTCCCGAAGCTGCTGATGATACCTTGGATCCTGAAAAGGATGTTGAGGTACAGGCATCTCCAGAAAAGATAGCAGATGAAGAAGCGGCCTTGGAGGAAACTCCTGCTGTTGAACCCCAAGGTATAGAATAAAATTAGCAATCTTCTTTTAATAGATTGATAGCCGACATCTTCATTCTTATCCATACAGAACTCGGATCTTCTCCAGCTCCTCCAGTGTGCATGGACATAGTACTTGCAATGACGATAGCTAGCAGCAGTCGTCACTTGTCATGTGGCTCTGAGGCAGGCAGTAGCCAGGCAGTCATGTCTGAAGCTACTTCTGTTAGGCTGGAATCTGTTCCAACAGATAACAGGCCTGTTGTCGGATCAAGCTATGGTAAGACTGTTTTCATTTTTGATTTTCTTTGACAGTAGCAAACGACATGCAAAATGACAATATTTAATTTTGCAGAGAAACAACCGGGAGGGGCAACCAGCTCCACTTTAGTTCCTTTATTCAAAGAGCCCTCCGTTCAAGTACAAGAAACTGAACGACCTGCCGCTTCAACGTCAACAGGAGTAGCTGCTACTCCTGGTGCTCTAGCTACCAATCAGTTCGTCATCCGCTTACTCACCAAATTCTTCTTTGATTCATTGGGGCCTTTGATAAATAGGGTGATGGAAAAGGAAGATGCTAATTTTTACACGGTTAGAGGTCCAACCTCTTTCTTAGTTAATACCATCCGCGAGCAAGGTGACGAGGATCAAGCTACATTTCTTGATCATATTGGATGAGCTGGAGACCTCAACAAAGAGCTACAAAGAGCTGAACAAAGGAGAGATAGAACCTTAGATACAAGCCGAATTTGAACGAATGTCTCAGGAGGCTGCAGTTGAAAGAGTCAATTTCCAAATTATCTTGGATACTTTTACTGCCAAGTCTGCTGAATACAATTCCAAAGTAGAAACGGTATCATCTGTTGCTGAAAGAAAAGAGAGGAGAATTGCTGAATTGAAAGCAGAGATTGTCCGTCTTCTGGAAGAGCTGGAGAATGAGGTCACCGAACATCAAACTGTAATTCAACAACTCGGTGCTCTAACCCAAGAAAGAGACGAATATGCTGCAGCTCATAATGCTGAAATCACTCGCAGAATGGTAACCATGCCAACCTTCAATAAAAAATCTGGGATGGAAGAAGCCAGGAAGCGAGTGATGGAATCCCGTGAAGAGCGACTGCAGACTCTGAAGCAACAAATAACCGGCTTGATGACACCACCAGCCTAGAAAGATTTCTTGTATCTTTGTTTTTTTGCAGTATGTATGTTTTTGTAATGTCTTGAATTTCGATCAATAAAAAGACATTTTGTTGTGGCTCTATTATTTATTGCATATCTTATTCAGTATAAATAATAGCGATAGAAAATATATTCAGAGGTACAGGACATGATATTTCTTGATTTTTAGAAAATAATTATATTCATTATATCTGCTCAGAGGTAATGTAGACATGGCAGAATATAATTTATTGAATATTATTATTTCAGTAGACAACTCAATCAAAGATGACAAGTTGCTGATGTGGATGATGAACGATAATGAATCGTCAAAATGTGTGAACAAAGTGAATCGTCGGAATGAACGGATGAACCGTCGTATGGGTGGAATAAACGGGTGAACCGTCGAATGATAATGAACGGGTGAACCGTCGAATGATAATGAACGGGCGAACTGTCAGATGATAATGAACGGATGAACCGTCGGGTGGATATGAACGGATGAACCGTCAGATGATGGTAATGAACGGGCGAATCGTCGGATTATAATGAACGGGTGAACCGTCGGATGATAATGAACGGATGAACCGTCAGATGATGGTAATGAACGGGCGAACCGTCGGATGATAATGAACGGATGAACCGTCGGATGGATGTAATGAACGGATCAACCGTCAGATGATGGTAATGAACGGGCGAACCGTCGGATGAATGTGTCGCTTAATTGTTTGGAGAATCTCTCCCTATAAATAGAACAGAAATCTAAAAGTAATGATTATTTCCACTTTTCAACATAAAGATGTCGTTTGGAGATGCATCCAAGAAGGCTGAACTCGTCCCGAAGGTTAAAGCGGGCACTGAAGATCGTCCTGCCGAACCAGTCCATCCAAAGCAGACAGAAGCAGACGAAGGTTTGTCTGCACCCAAACCACCGCGGGATATCCTGGATTTCCTGCTTGAACCAGGAAAGACTGAAGAGGAAGAGGCCATGAGGATGGCTGCTTGCAAGTTCCTGGTGGGCTCCAGCAAGGATGTTCTTGGCTCTTTTGCTGATTATGTTTTTGATAAGGACGGCGGTGGTCCGCGTCCCAATGTGGAGAAGGATGATAGTGATCTCCCTTGAAATCATGTACTATCATTTATGAGGAAATAAAATTGTATTTTATTTATGAACTTGTCTGATGATTTATAAGCATTTACATTTATACATAATACTTTTTAAGGAATTTGTCATTGATAGGCATCATAGCAACTCGACCATCCAACTCTGAAAGTTGATAGGCTCCATTTGAAAAGACTTTGCTAATAATGTAAGGCCCTTCCCACTTTGCGTCGAATTTTCCTTTACTCATGTGAGTCATAGTCATAGGACGTCTGACCGTTAGAACGAGTTCTCCTTGCTGAAAAGCTCTGACCCTAACTTTGCGGTTGAAGGTCTTCGAGATACGGGCTTGATAACTCAATATGCTGTTGAGCCAATAGCCGCTTCTCATCGAGTGCCTCCAGTTCTTGAAGTCGAAGAAGATCATTGTTCTCTGTAGTGAGCTCGTTAGCAATGGCGATCCTTAAGGACAGAATTTGAAGTTCCAAAGGTAGAACTGCTTCACAGCCGTACACCAAAGAGAAGGGTGTACAGCCTGTAGGGTTGCGGACCGTAGTACGGTAGGCCCATAGACATTCGCCAAGCTTTTCGCTCCAATTCCGTTTATTAGTAGATACAAACTTCTTGAGGAGTTTGATGATAGTTTTGTTGAAAGCTTCAGCTAATCCATTAGCAGCAGGATTATAGGCTGTCAAAGCGACGTTGTCAATCCGGTGATCATCGCAGAATCTGGTAAACTTTTGGCTGATAAATTGTGGTCCATTATCATGAATGATCCTTCGAGGTACACCAAATCTATAGATGACATGGTGTTTGACGAAGTTGATGACACTACTGGTCTTGACTTCAGCCAGAGGTATAGCTTCAGTCCACTTAGAGAAGTAGTCGGTTATTGCCAGTATGAATCGATGTCCTCTAGAGGAAGGAGGGTTGATGGGACCAATAATATCCATGCCCCAAGCTTCAAAAGGCTAGGAAGCGGCAGTCGGATGCAGAAATTCTGATGGTTGATGTATAAAATCTGCATGGATTTGACAAGCACGACATTTTCTTGCATATTCGATAGCATCTGATACCATAGAGGGCCACTTGCTTCGCTTCATCACCAACGAGACAACGCAAGAGAAGACCGTCATAAGTCCGCCGATAGAGAGTTTTGGTAGTCTGGTTATAGTAGAATCGGAGAGACCGTCGTCGAACACTCGTAGCCTCCTTAGGATCTTTGGGGAGTATGTCATGAACCACGAAGTCAATGAAAGGAGCTCTCCAATCTTCATCGATAACATTGGCTTCAACAAGGTTGCTGAACTCAATATTACGATTATTTTCAATGCAAAACAACTCACGATTAGAGACAACCACCACCTGCTGTCTTTTAATAGGGATGGCTAAGACGGCTACATGATTAGCCAAGGCATCTGCTTCGGTATTGCAAGCTCGGCGGACATAATCGATGAAGAAAGCTTTGAATGATGTAGCTATGTTGATTGCTGCTTCATGATAAGGCACCAGATCTTGATGGCAAACTTTATAGGTTCCTCTAACCTGATTAACAACCAGCTTAGAGTCACCGTAGACTTCGAGATATTCAACGTCCAGTTGTTTGGCTAGCTGAAGGCCGATGAGTAGAGCATTGTACTCTGCTACATTATTGGAACAAGATTCATCTAGAGAGTAGGCTCTTTGAATAGCTGATCCGTCTGGAGAAACGAGAACAACTCCAACTCCTGCGACAATGGCACCATTCGATCTGATCCTGGATGCACCGTCAAAGAATAGACGCCAAGTAAGAAATCCTTCAGAGATCATATTTGATTCCAATGTCTCATCTAGAATTTCATCATAGAGTTTGTATGTCTCTGGTACAGGATGAGCCGCTAAGAAATCTGCCAGTGCTTGACCTTTGACAGACTTTTGAGGAACATATACCATGTCATATTGGGCTAGCAGAATGGTCCATGTAGCCAGCCGAGAATTGAGTGTGCTAGGCTTCTTCATGAGTACCCGAAGAGGATTAACTCGGAATATGACATGAATAGTTTGTCCAATGATGTAATGCCTTGTCTTTTGAACAGCGAACATGAGAGCTAGACATTCTTTTTCGACCGGACTATAATGGTGTTCAGCACCAATCATAGTACGACTGAGATAGTAAATGGCCTGTTCATGACCTTCCTTGTTCTTTTGGGCAAGTAAAGCACCCAATGAATGGTCCATAGCACGGACATACATTAGGAATGGTATGCCTGAGATCGGTGGCACCAAGACTGGTGGATTCATGAGATATTGCTTTATGTCGTCGAATGCTCGTTGACATTCTTCAGTCCAAATGAAAGATACACCCTTCCATTAACTGAGTGAATGGTCTGCAGCGTCCAGACAAGTTCGAAATGAATCTCCTGATGTACGCAAGATGACCTTGGAATCCTCGTAGCTCTTTTAGGTTCCGTGGAGGACGCATCTCTTGAATGGCTTTGATCTTCTCGGGATCTACGTGTATACCCTTAGAGGTAATGACGAAGCCGAGAAACTTGCCACTAGAGACACCTAAGAATGACTTGGTGGGATTCATCTTGAGTTGATGTTGGCGCATGAGATTGAAGATTGTTCTCAAGTCTTGGATATGATCTTCCTTTAGACGACTTTTGACGGTGATATCGTCAACATAGCATTCGACTGTCTTGAGAAGATGATCTCGAAAGATAGTACTCATAGCCCGTTGGTAAGTTGTACCAGCGTTCTTGAGACCAAATGGCATCACTGTATAGCAGTAGACTCCACGAGGGGTGCGGAAAGAAGTATGTTTTTTATCTTCAGGATTCATCCGAATCTGATTATATCCAGAGAATCCATCCATAAAGGATATTCGCTCGAACCCACAGGTATTGTCGATCATGACGTCCATGATAGGGAGAGGAAATTCATCTTTTGGACATGTTTCATTAAGATCCCAAAAATCGATGCAGACACGAACTTTGTCGGTTTTCTTCAAGACTGGAATAACATTGGCTACCCAATCGGGATGTTGTTCTTCTCGAATAAAGCCACAAGCGATAAGCTTCTTGACTTCATCATCAATCGCGTCCATCATTTCTGGTTTGAAGCGTCGTTGTTGCTGTTTTACTGGTTTTGCATTGGGCAAAATGTTCAGTTTGTGAGTAGCAACTTTGGGATCTAGACCTGGCATGTCTTCATAACTCCAGGCAAAGACATCAATGTATTCTTTAATAAGAAGAATTAATTCTTGCTTATCTGCCTCTGGAAGGTTCTTGCTGATGAATATTGGACGAGGTGACCCGCTTTCTCCTACATCAACTTGAACTAATTGATCTTCGGTAGGAGGTTCTCTTTGTTCGAATCGGAGTACCCATTGGGTATCCATTCGCTGAGCCCAAGGATCTGTTTCGGGATTTTCTTAATGTCTCATCATATCCTTCTGGAAATTTGGCAGAGACCATATTAGAAGATACGATCAGCCTGTGGACTTCACCAATGCTGGTGTCAGAATCCCATGATCTGGAGTCAGAAGAATTAGAGCATTCTTCACTATCAGCGTCGAGACTGCTGGGGATAACACTGGAGGTGAAGCATATCCGAGACCTCTTTTGGTCTTGCTGTAGTACATCTCTGACTTTCCTTTCGAACAGTCGTACGGATAGGAGTTCGTCTACCTTGCCGTAGTTAAGGCCACTCTTAAAGTCATAACCCATTTTTCGGATGATGTCTTTTGATTGTTGACTGTAACGACGGAGTTGGAGATGTCCTGTATCGTTACTTTTGCTTTCATCCGTATAGCTGAATTCTTGTTCCGGTCCTTTACTAAAAAGTATTGGACTTTCGCCTTTCTTTCGAGCAGAAACAATACGATATGAATCATCTGGATCTTCAAATGAGACTTCTGTTTGAAGAGATTGTACAACTCCCATTGTAAATGATCGAAAGCTATCTAACATATCCAAATAGCATTTAGTATGATAAATGACATCAGTATACTGGAAAGTAGATGCTTTTTCAATTTGTACATTGTATTTACAACAGGACCTTTAGCCTTAGCAGGCTTGGTCAGAATTACAAAGGGGGAGAAGAAGAACGTGGAGGTAGCTTGTTACGACGGAGGTCAATAACAAGTGGCTCAGAGGAGGTGAGCTCCCTTTTATCCTTGTTATGAGTTAAATCAATAACAAGTGGCTCAGAAGAAGTGAGCTGCTTTTTATCCTTGTTGCGACGTAAGTCGATAACAAGTGGCTCAGAAGAGGTGAGCTCCCTTTATCTTGATCACCATCAGCTGGTTTCTTTTGGACTGGCAAGAATAGCCAGTGGTTTAGAAGACTGAGGATGAGAAACACGCTCTTTGACAGGTATAATGAGAGTGTCTTTAGGCACCACTTCTGATTCTTCTTCAGTGTCTAAAGCTAGCACAACCTTCATAAATTCATCCTTGTACATACGAGCGTCGTTGCAGTATGCTTCAACACCTTTGAAGGGATATAGATCCGCAACCTCCTTTTGGACCTCTCCATTATCATCAACATACTTGAAACATTGATGGAGAGTTGATGGAATAATGTTGTGTTCATGTAGGAATGGCCTCCCCAATAAAGCATTGTAAGAACAACCATGGTTGTCTATGATATAGAAGGTCACCTTTGTGCGAAGATTGCCTATTTGGAGTTTTAGGCAAATCTTGCCCAAAGGTTCACTTCTCCCCTGATTGAATCCAAGGATGGTGGTGATTGTACTGGAGAGACTATGCACAGGGATTTTCAGAGCATCGAGCATTGTCCTTGGCATAATGCTGAGAACAGACCCTGGGTCTATCAGAATACGATCGACTTTCATCGAATCGACATACCCTGTATAGTAGAGAGGACGATCATGTATTGTCTTCCATTAACATGTCATCTTGTGTGAAAGTTATGTTTGGAATCAATTCTAGAACACTATGACAATGAAGGCAAGAGACAGGCTCCGTTGTAGGCTTCTTCAGAAGGGCTAGACAAGTTTCAGCTTGCATGAGAGCCTCACTCAGAGTTTCTCGAGTCTCTTTGAAAAGGCGCAAGAGCTCAAAGATAGAAAGTCGAGCCGGTGTATTGGCTAACTGAGCCAAGATATCAAAGTTGTAAGGCTTTTCAAGTCCGGAAGGAATGACTTCTTCAAAGGTTTGTCAAAGCGGACTTGTTGTTTGCCTTTGTCAGCTACCGTCGGCTTGGGAGAAATGGGTACTACAACTGGTGAGGGTGCAGAAGAAATATCCTCAGTAGAAACAGGCTGCACTGGAGAAGGTTCAGAAGAAGAGGCAGGATTCTCTTGAGCTTCAGGGTAATCCTTCAAATAGGCCTTCCCTGATCTGGTGCCCAACAGAATTTCTTCATCAACTATGGGGTCAAAAGACACCATATTACAAGTCTTTGTCTTGTCCTTGGAGCGGTCTTTCTTTTTGGAGGAAGAGGAAACTTCGAACTCTGAAGCAAGATCAGGGTGGATCCACATAATCTCACAATTGTCAAGAGATAAGGGACAAGACCTTCACTTGGTGGAGGTGGGAGATTCTCGATCTCAAGAATAGCTTTGGGAATAAGAATGACGCCATGCTGTACCATCTGCGGAGGGAAGTCACTAAACTGAACTGAAACCATGTTTGCGGTAACAGTCTTCTCGTCTTGCTGCAGAGTGACGACACCAGCGTTGACCAGCTCTTGTATCTTGCCTTTGAGCACGTAGCATGCTCGAGTAGGATGTCCAATGAATCTGTGGTAGACACAATATTTGGGATGATCTGTCTTACCGACCTCATCAGGTTTCTTTGGGTCTGGGAGCTGGATCTTGTTGCTTTTGATTAAACAATCAAAGATGGTTGCAGTATCATTCTCGTCAAAGAAGTACTCTACTTTAGGACAAGGTTCCCTTGGTTGAGGTGCAGAAGGAGTAGAAGTAGATGTAGGCGGAGCTACGTTGACAGCCAAGGACTCTTTGCTCTTCAAGTTGATGTTCAAAGTCTCCTTGTTCTTGCGATTGTTCTGACGATTACCGCCACCTGATGTCTGATGTTCATCCCGATCGGGGTTAGCCATTTGTACCCCTAGTTGCTTGAATTTGTCAGCACTAACTTCAGCAGCTTTAGCATTGACAATGAAGGATGGCCAGTCTTGGAATTGAGTTGATCCTGTCCACATGCTGATGATAGGCAAAAGATTTGCCTTGCAGGTGTCTATGGTGACAGCAGCCGGAGTCCCTGGAGGCATCTTTAAAGATTCTCGGCGGAACCTTTCAATAAAACTCTCTGCAGTTTCATTGTGTCTTTGTTTGATTTTGTTGAGGGCTGACATGGTCATGTCGTTGATCCCCTCATAAAATCGTTCCAGGAAGATTTGTTTGAGACCCGAGAAGGAGGTGATACAGCCATCGGGCAAGCTTCTATACCAATCGTATGCTACGCCAGCTAAACAGCCGACGAATACTCTGGTAAGAAGAGCGTCATTTGGCTGGAGTTGAACGGTCATTACCTTAAAGTGATTGATGAACTGGCTGAGAGAAGTGCTGCCATCAAACAGAGAGATTGTTGGGATCTTGTACTTTGGAGGAAATGAGACTTCTTTCCATTCAACTGGGTAGGGTTGTTTGATCCCCAATCTTTGCAAGTTATCTTTCTCTTTGAAGGCCTCGAACTGAGTGCGTAAGAGTTTGACAGCTTCGTTGGCGTCTTCTGATGATTAAGAAGAAGCAGGTGGAGTCTGAGTGTTAGGAGGAGGAACAGCATGGTAAGTACCACCCCCAGCACCTGACTGACTGGGTGTAGGTTGAACTTGTACAAGAGGTACTTGAGGAGATACTACCCCCAGCCCAGCATTGACAGGTACCGATGATGCTATGATTTCAGGACTTGCAACAGGTACAGTCGGTGGTGTGGTATATTGTGCCATAATGATAGAATGCATACTAGCAACCATTTCAGCCATGGTCTTCAGCTTGTCTTCTAGTGCAGCTATTCGCTGTTCTTGATTTGCTGAAGTTGAAGCATCTGGATCTTCATTGACAACATAAGCTGTCACTTCTCTTGGTACAGTAGAAGACACTGTCTGTTCCGAACTTTCGCTGTATGCATCATAGTCAGAGAAAGAGTCATCTCCCGAATGAGAAGTAGGAAGATGACCTGAAGGATCTTGAAGAAGATTCCTTTGACCGATTGTATCTCGGCTTCGGGATCGGGTATGTCAAAATACTTCTTCTAAATACCGCTGGCTTGGCTTGCGAGGTTTGCCGTGCTTGGAGCACTTTCTACCCCCAGTATCTCGGGAAGTCATGTTGACAGAAGCGTATAACACTTCGTCTTCATCTTCTGACATAGCTTCAGAGTTTGCAAAAGTCAGACGATCAAAGACAGATCGTTTTGTTGTCTGACAACAGCATTGGATGATGACTTTATGATTACAATGGTGGTCAGATGGTTGTACTGTAGATGTTGTCCCACTTTTGCCCGAGATGTTCTCGGAGATCAAAAGTTTGAGGGATCTGTTCTTTGACAATATTCGGAACATGGTTCTGATTCTTCAAATATTTTGTCCCTTGAGTGTACAGGGAAGTGCTCACTTCATTGGCATAGGTGTCGGGATTCTTGATCCTGGAAGTTTGTCTTTGATGATGTTTGGTCTTCGGCATTGGCTGTTGGCGTTTCGCCGAAGTTGGTCTGTTGAGATAAGTTCTTAGATCAGCAAATTCACCCCCAGGGGTTTCTGTCTGAGACACCAATAATTTTCCCTGTTTGGAACGGAATATCTTAAGAGTTGGGAGATCTTGGAACTCTACTACCGGGGTAGGCAGAATACCTCTTTGATCAGTACAAGTTCTCTTGATATGAAGGAAGAAGAACCCTTGTTTGAAAGAGTTCTTGTACTGACTGGTGCCGAGGCACGTTCAGATTGATCTTCTACAGTAAAAACTGAAGAAGATTGAGAAAAAGACCAAAGGGCCTTTTCCTTTGTTTTGTGAAGAAGGGTTGGCTAAAGAGCGATTCCCTCTGTTGTCTTCCAAGTCATGGGACAAGGAAGTTTGAGAAAAGACCAACGGGCCTTTTCCTTTGTTCTGAGGCGGAGGAGGAATAGCCAAAAGACTACCCCCAGTGGATTGTACAGGAGCAACAGGGTGTTTGGGAGGAGGAACTGAGCCTTTCTTCTTGCTGTGAGAGGAAGAGAGATTAGCCAAAGGGCTGTCTCTTTTGGACTGCGCAGGCACAGTTTGTGCATAGGTTGATGGCGCACTGGCAACTTGCGCATGAGTAACTCTGGCAGAAGTTCTTCTGGCCTCGGTCACAATGGTTTGCGCAGCAGAAGTTTTGTTGCCAGAGTGTTTGGATTGCACTCTGGTTGCTGGAGTGATGGATTGCGCAGGAGTTGTTGCAGCCAACTGCGCCAGGGGTAGAGGAGTCTTGCACTTTGATAGGGCAGCATATGAAGTGGTTTGTGCACTGGCAAGAGCAGACTGCGCATGAGTGACAGAGGCAGATTATGCAACATTTTGGTGGCAGAGACCTTAGACTGCACAACAGTCTTGGTGGCAGAACGAACAGACTGCGCAGCAGTCTTGGTGGCAGAATGAATAGACTGCGCAGCAGTCTTGGGGGCCGAATCAACAGACTGTGCAGCAGTCTTGGGGACCCACACTGGGCGCACTTTGCTTGTGGCAGAAGTTGCTGCAGTGCGAGGAGTGGTCCTGGAGTTGATCATAGCTTCATAGGCTGTCTGGTTGACCTTCACAACCAGCGTTCTGCGTCTTTCCGATAGACGTAACGTCACATTGAGTTGTCACTTCCTCGTCGGAGGAGAAAGTCGTCCCCAGCAGAGTCGTCATTTTGTTTGCAAAAACAAAAGTATGAACTTTATTTCAACAAACTTTGTAAAGAATATTACAAGAATTCTGGAAAAGGTACAACTGTAGGAATCCAATCTAGAAGACGATTGCTTTATCCCTTGGACGATGTAAACTTTGAAGACGATAGCCTCTGAAGTTGAATTGAAGGCAAAAGCCTCGGAAGAATGCAGCAGCACTTGGGCAAGAACTCCTGAATTCTCTGATATTTCTGAACTTTATGTCTGATCCCCCTTGAATGAAGACTTGAAACTATTTATAGAGTTCTGGAAATAACTAACTTTTAGTTATTCTGAATGGCGCAAGTTGGATTACGCATAGACTGGATGGCGCAGCATCAGACTGCGCAGGCAGTTGTTGGATCGTGGGCCAACTGTCTTGGACACATGGCATCTTTTGATTGAATTGCGCATGATCGTGTGCAGACGGTTGCCACGTAGTGAGCTATTGATAGCATGAATGCCACGTGTACATTTGTCAGTTGTCATGATGAAGTGCGCCACATGAGTTGTGCTGACTTCAGATTGCACGAGGCTGGACTGCGCAACAGAGTGCCTGGCCGATTGCGCTGTATGTACAGCTGTCCTCGAGCGTCGTGCTGCACAATAAACGAACAGTCTCCTCGTTCTCCGTGCTGTCAGTTGTCAGAATATTTGATTTTGTCAGGTAATGATGACAAGTCCACGTCAGCTTTGCGCACTTGAGAGTATGCGCAGTCTAGTCTGCGCAATCTGGATGATGCGCAATCTGACTTCTGCGCAGTTCATTTGAATGATGCATTTCTTGATTTTCATGACTTTGTTGATGGTGCAACTTGATTTTTAGGACCTACAAGCCGCAGTATCGGCAGTAGAACGCTGTCCTAGGTCACAACATCTAACAGTTTAAGGTAATAAATAGTTATACTCCCCGAATGGGGGTGACATAACAGAATATATCTCAATCACAGCTAAGGTAGAAAACGATAAGATAGAATGATATAAAAGATGCAAGATCCAAATCCACAGAAAATACAAATAGAGAGAGCTAAGTGTCTATGAAAAACTCCACTAACATCCAGACATAATACAGATCCAATATATACAACTCAACTCCAAATACTATAAAAATAAGATAAAAATATCTATGGAGCAACAGTCTCTACTGCTAAGGGATCCGACTGGAAGTCCGGATCGCAAGTATCCTCTAAGGTTGTCCATAGAAAGTGTCTAAGCAGGCCTCCTCCTCGTCCTCTGTAAAATTGTCAACAAGTCCAATCAGGACGGAAACGAGCACATATCTCTCAAAACAGTTCATGTCACGACCCGCTCCGAATAACCATACGAGTCGGACACGCCCAGCCTTTGTTGTTAGACACAACAAAGTAAGCTGTACCAATCTAGGGAAACTAACCAGATAATTGAATATGAATGAATCGCAGCATCTATATAAATGTGTCCCAACCAGAGTAAAATACAATATCTGAATTATTACATTTCAACTAGTAAAAGTCTGCTAGTCTCAATACATGGAAAGATAATGGAAAACTAATGAAGTACTAGGCTTCTGCAGCCTCTAGGTCACAAGCAGCAGCTCCCTGGCTCAACAGGGAAATCAGTATCCTGAACGTAGTAGGTGTCACACAAGGCCTCCATCTCACCTGCAACATATCCTATTCAGGAGCGGAGCAAAGTACAGTTCTAAGTAATGAACAATAAATCATGATCTGGAAAGTAAATGCTGAAAGAACAGGATAAGAACAAGATATGTAAAGAACATTAAGAACATGAAGTACTGCTATAAAGATACAGGAAAGATCATGACTATAGCATATATCAAGATCAGGATCATAGGATACTAATGTAAAAACAAAATCCTGAACATGTGCGTTATAGATTTGAAATACTTCTATGATATGAGACCGGCTTAGGTAAGACCATGAAAGAGCATGAAAAGATCCTAAAAGATCATATAAGGTACGGCTTAGGACCCGCGTGCACTGTGCGAGGCCTAAGCTAAAGATCATGAATAAGTATCCGGGTTTGGTCACATATCTAGAGTATTTCCCCACCCCAAGATACAAGTAAGAACATGAAAGAACAAGACAGATAAGATCATGAACGTGTCGCAGTGTCAGCAATAAAGAACAAGAAAATGCACTGATCAAAACCATAGAGTGTACTTGCCTTGCTCCAGGAAAGCACGAATAGGCAATAGAGCTAGATATCCTCCTGTAATCGATGATGATGTGTACAAGTTGATTAATAACTGCTATTTCTAAAAACAAGTTTATCAAGGATTCTATTCCTGATTTAAACATATTACTTAAACTTTCTACTCAACCTATCCTTTAACCACTACCTCAAATCTAAATACAAGATCCTTAGTTAACATACTAAAATAAACTCCTACAATTTATACTTTAAACATTAATTTAAACTTATTCTTAAAAAGGGTAGCTGTATAATTGAGGTAAGTTCAATACAATAAGTTATTAGCCTAAAGGAAAAATATATTCATTCATAGGTATATACTTGGAATGAATTAACCCATGCATTGTTCCCAGGTTCATTCTAACTAAAGGAAAATATAGTGAACCTCCAATTTAAATACAAATGATCACCATTTGACAACAGTAAAATAAAACTCTGAAATAACTAATGGATTATCCTACCTTAATCCTGCAGTTCATTTGAAAAGCATCCTGAGAATAACATCTCAAATTGACCTGAACAAACTGGCTTAAAGGTCTCAGATTTCCTGAGCTAAAAGTTCAGATTGCCTGAGACTTAAGTCAGTTCTCTGAGACTTCAATCTCAGCAGTCTAAACCTCAGGTTCAGCCAATTAACAGTGCAAGGAAAAAGAGAGCTGGTGAAACTGGATTAGTTCCCAGGTTCACTGAAGTGTATTAAACATTCACTGAGATCAAATGAATGCACCGAGATTGCATTGCAGTCCTACCCAGTTTCTTAATGTCACTGAGAAAACAACTCAGTTTAGATTATTCTGAAATAAAAATTCTCAGGTTAATCCTGAACTGAATTTGAGGTTCAAAGATTTCAAATTAACCCAAATTTGACTTACAAGTGCTCACAGGTTTATGACAGCAGTAAAAAGAATCCTAAACTAATCAATGAGATGCCATTTCCAGTTCTAAAGTATAATGGACATACAGTCCTAATGTAACTACATTGGCACAAAACAGGACTGAGTATGACCTGTGCTCAATGACATACACCCTGCACATAAAATTTTTGTGTCTAGTTCAGTCCTAAGCAGGACAACAGTAACTTTGTTAAGCCAAAACTAAATTGAAACCTTGGTGTCAACCTACCAGTCCTACAGGAAATCCAGTGCTACACAGGAAACTCTAAGACAAGGTTTCTATGTAAACCAAATTTAAAACAACTGGCATCAGTCTGAATTAACAGGGGATGGCTCAGACTAAAGACAGATCCTTCATACCATAAGCAGTAACTAATCAAAATATGAAGTGTCCAGCATCCACAGTCCAAACAAAACCTGGGTTTACTCTCCCAAGTCCAACAGGTCTTGCATGGCTCAGCAGCACTGAAATGAGTGGTATTCTCACTGAACTGAGATTCCACTCCAGGGATTGAGTTCAACAGGAATCCAGTTGCAGCAAGCCACATAGGAACCATTCCCCCATCATATGTATGGTAAACCAAAGCTTAAGGAATTTATAAAACAACCTCAGATTTCAACTAGCTCGAAATCATCATAGGTTGTATGAAGTTGATCTCAGCCATCCCCAAAATTGATGTTAACCCAACCATATATTCTCAAGGGACTGAGAATGATTCTTCAGTCACCACATCACCAAGTTATCCCAATAGCTGCTAGGTAGCCACTGAGAAAGTATCCCCAGGCACAGTATCTCATTGGCACATGATTCCATTGAACCAATGTAGAAATAAGAAATGCCCAATGAATAAAATAGCTCAGTCACAGTCTCAAGTTCACCAATTACCCAGACAGTATAGGAAGCCTTTGATATGTACACATATTTTAAACAGAATATGGCTGAACCCATATCATTCCATCACTACATGGTCATGCTCATTCCCAGGGACAACAGGGAACTATTTGTTGCATAAATCAGGTTCAAAAATGGACCATGATATATGGAATATAATCCGGATCCATCAAAGGATCATGATGTCCAAATTATAATCCCAGCCCAACAATTTACTGCAGTATGAACATTAACCCAAAATTACCATACGAGATGCTAAATAACATAGAAGACAACTTAATTTGCAAGGAGAATTATAGCTACCTGATGGCTCTTGAAAGAGTTGTTGGTTCAGAGATAGAACACAACCTCAACGTCCCAAAATAATCGAATTAAACTGCTCAGGCATAACACAACACATGGAACAAAAATTAATATAGTGTACTTAGAATGTTAGGGACTTGTCCAAAGAAAATGCAATGATCTCTAAATCACCTAGTTAATCCCAGATTCAGATTTCCAAGCTAATCCAAAACAATCGATCCATTGATCTAGCACACAAGACTCTAAGAAGAGAAGCCACGGTTGAAATCAAAACTTATTCATAAATTGAGATTCAAATCACCAGGTTGAATACTCACCACTGTTCTCGTTCTCGATTGAGGAAAGAACGATCGATCGATCATGAATCAATCTTTCCTACAAAATTCGATCAATACAGGAAAAGAATTGAGAGTTTGGAAATACAAAACTAATTGATCAGAAACTTAATTTCTTACTGGAATTAGCTTGTCTCAACAGGAGCTCGACTGTTGGGAAGAAGGTTTGCCATGGCTGCCATTGCTATTGCTCCAGATCCAAGGAATCGAATGGGAAGAATAGGTGGAATGAATAAAGGATTGCTTCATCAACAGAGAGAAGGAAGGATTATATAGGTGAATTGTGGCGTGGAAGTTAGGATAACCAATTGGCGGGAAAAATCATCTCTGACAGGTTGTTAGAACAGTGGAGAGGGAAGCACATGGCCGCTCTCTTCTGGCCGTTGGAAGAAAATTTGAATGGAATGCTCAAATGAAATTTTCACCTGAGACTAACCCTTATAAATGAACTAAACTTTGGGCTTTAGGGTTGGCCCGACCCATAGACCAAATGAAGGAAATAATCAATAGCCCAAAGTTAGAATAATTAAGCCTGCCTTAGAAATTCAATTCATAGTAAAATAATAAAAAAAATATACTATACTAGAAAGGTGGAGTTACAAATCTCCCCCCCCCCTTTGAAAAATTTTGCCCTCAAAATTCAAAAAAACGTCAAAATCGATTCACGAAAACACCCCGAATTATTTATTGAAAATTTAAAAACTCAAGATACAAGTACAATCAAGTAAACAATGCAGGGTAGCGCTCTCGCATCTCGTCCTCGCGCTCCCATGTGGACTCTCCCGGAGAGTGGTGTCTCCACATGATGCGAACGAGAGGAATGGTCTGGTTCCGCAGACGCTTCTCTCTCCGGTCCAAGATCTCTACTGGCTGCTCCTCGTAAGTCAATCTCGGGCCCACCTCCAGCTCGGAATAGTCCACCACATGGCTCGGGTCTGGAATGTATCGTCGAAGCTGGGATATGTGGAAGACATCGTGCACTCCCTCCAATCTAGCTGGAAGTGCTAGCCGGTACGCTACCTCGCCAATCCGTGCCGTCACGTCGAAGGGTCCGATGAATCTCGGACTGAGCTTCCCGCCTCTGCCGAACCTGATGACGCCCTAGTCGGTGAGATCTTCAGGAATACTCTGTCTCCAACCTCGAACTCAAGTGGCCGTCTGCTGTCCGCCCAGTGCTTCTGCCGATCCTGTGCAACTCTGATACGCTCCCGGATCAGTCTGACTTTCTCAGCTGAGTCTACCACCATCTCTGGCCCAAGCAAAGCTCTCTCGCCAACGTCGTCCCAAGATAGCAGTGTGCGGTATCTCCGTCCATACAGTGCCTCGAACGGGGTCATCTCAATACTAGCCTGATAACTGTTGTTATAGGCAAATTCCACCAGGTGTAAATGGTCCTCCCACGAGCCGCCGAAGTCGAGTGCACAAACCCGCAGCATGTCCTCCAAGGTCTGAATGGTCCTCTCAGACTGTCCGTCCGTCTGTGGATGATAGGCTGTGCTGAACTTCAACTGTGATCCCAAGCTCTGCTGTAGACTCCTCCAGAAGTGTGATGTGAAGCGGCTGTCTCGATCTGAAACGATGCTCACCGGCACTCCGTGAATCCTCACGATCTGACGCATGTAGAGGTCTGCAAGCTTCTCGGTCGACAGCCCAACCTTGAACGGAATAAAATGAGCGGACTTTGTCAATCTGTCCACGATCACCCAAATAGCGTCCTTGCCACTGAGTACGTAGTAATCCAGAGACGAAGTCCATGGTAATGTGCTCCCACTTCCATTCCGAATAGGTAAAGGCTGGAGTAGTCCCGCTGGTCTCTGGCGCTCCGTCTTGACTTGCTGGCACACAAGGCATCTGAAAACAAATCTGGCAACCTCTCTCTTCATTCCATACCACCAAACATACTCACGCAAATCCTTGTACATCTTGGTAGATCCAGGATGTATAGAATACTGCAACTGGTGGGCCTCCTGCATCACCTCCTCCCGCAAGTCCTTGGGTACACACAGCTGGCTCCCGTGCCTCAAGGATCCGTCCTCCGTAATGGTGAAGTCGTCAAGCAAACCCATCTCCACCGAGCTCTAAGACATCGGATCCTCATCAAGAAGCTGGGCCTCCTTGATCATCTCTAGCAACCCCGACTGTATCTGCATGTGCATCATCTGTCCTCCATACCCTGGCAGAACAACCTCAATCCCAAGACTCTCCAGATCCTCCAAGAGATGCCGTCCATGGTGAGATACATAGCAATAGGATATCGACTGAGAGCGTCTGCTACCACATTCGCCTTCCCATGGTACTGCAGACTGATGTCAAAATCCTTCATGAGTTCCAGCCATCTGCGCTGCCTCATATTCAGCTCCTTCTGAGTAAAGACATACTTCAGGCTTTTGTGGTCCGTGAAGATGTCCACTCTCTCTCCATATAGGTAATGCTTCTACAGTTTCAAGGCAAATATGACTGCTGCAAGCTCCAAGTCATGTGTAGGATAATTCTTCTCATGGGACGTCAACTGTCTAGAAGCATACGCTATAACCTTCTTGTTCTTCTCCAGCACACATTCCAAGCCTTTCTGAAGCATCGCTGTAGATGACGAACCCTCCTGATCCCGATGGCAAAGCTAGAACTGGTGCGTGTTGTCTTCTCTTCAATTCTTCAAATGCTGTCTGGCAGGCGTCGCTCCAGATGAACTCCTCGTCCTTCCGCGTAAGCTTCGTCATAGGCTCTGCTATCCTGGCGAAGTCCTTCACGAACTTCCTGTAGTATCCTGCTAGACCCAGGAAACTACGAATCTCTGCTACTGACTTGGGAGGTGCCCATGCTTCTACTGCTTCAATCTTCTTGGGATCCACAGAAATCCCTTCTCCAGTCACCACATGCCCTAGAAACTCCACTCTGTCCAAGAAAAACTCATATTTCGAGAGTTTCCCGTACAGCTTCTCCTTCCGCAGAATTTCCAAAACAATCCGCAGGTGCTCAACATGCTCCTCCTCCGTCTTGGAATAGATCAGAATGTCGTTAATAAAGACTACAACAAACTTATCCAAATACTTGTGGAAAACCTTATTCATCAGGTTCATAAAAACTGCGGGGGCATTGGTGAGTCCGAACGCATCACTAGGAACTCATACTGGCCGTATCGGGTGTTGAAGGCTGTCTTCGGAATATCCTGCTCCCGAACCTTCATCTGGTGGTACCCCGACCGAAGATCGATCTTAGAAAAGACCTTCGCTCCACTAAGCTGGTCAAACAGCTCATCAATTCGTGGCAAAGGTATCTATTCTTGATGGTGATGTTGTTGAGTGTACGGTAGTCAATGCACATCCTCACCGTCCCATCCTTCTTGGGCACAAAAGCACCGGTGCTCCCCAGGGTGAAGCACTGGACCGAATAAATCCCTTGCCCTCAAGCTCATCAATCTGTGCCTTCAACTCCGCAGCTTCCTTCGGGTTGATCTTGTAACAGTACTGGGACTTCGGTGCTGATCCGGCACTAGGTCGATGCTGATTCCACATCTCGATCTGGCGGTAATCCTGGCAGCTCCTCGGGAAAGACGTCAAGATACTCTGCAATCAGCGGATGCGGCAACTCCTGGTCTTCTGCACTGCTCCGAAGTAGACTCCCTCTGGCCTCTCTGCAACTCGTCTGCTGATCTCGAACGGTGGAACTCCCGGCGGGCTGAAGATCACCTTCCCTTCATGGCAGTCTATTACGGCAAACTGCTCGCTCATCCAGTCGATGCCGAGGACTACGTCGAATCCAGGCAGTGGCATCACTAGAGGTCGAGCTCGAATCTCTCTCCCAGCAATAGTGATAGGGCATTCCACCATCTCACTTACTGGCACTGACCCTCCTCCTGTCATAATCTGACAGTTCCGCCTAGTGGGCTTGGGTGAAGCCGTGTCTATGCAGAAACTCATATGATACAAAGCTATGGGTGGCTCCAGAATCAAACAATGCAATAGCAGGGAAAGAATGTAAGAATATAGAACCTGTGATCACATCTGGCACTGCCTCGTCCTCCTCAACTGCAGCCATGACGTAAGCACGTCCCTGCTGTGCTCCTCCTCTCTGCTGCTGCTGGTGCTGTGCAAACCTCTGATGCTGGGGTGGTAGAGCTCCTCCTCTCTGGGGTGCAGTAGGCAATGCTCTGGGTGGAGCAGTCGGTGGTCCTCCAGCTCCTCGGGTCCTCCTGCTAGTCTAGCTGTAGCCTGAGAGCAGTCCCTCATCTGATGTGCATCTGATCCGCAAAAGAGGCAAAGTCCTAACCCCTTGCGGCACTCGTCGATATGATGACCGGGGCGATGGCAATAGGCGTAAGGGGTCGCCAGCTGCTGTCTCTGATGCTGATGTACTGGAGCTCTGGCCTGACGGTGATGCTGCTGCTGGTACGGCCTCGTCTGGGTCTGAGTCTGAACCCTCTTCGCCGGTGCCTGGAACTGCTGCTGGCCACATCCCGGTCCCTCTTCAGCTTGGGGTCCGCCTCCTTTTCCACAGCCTGAGCAATCTTCAGAATGCTCGCATACGTCGTCGTCTGACTGATTGCCATCGCATGTCGCAGCTCTCTGGTGAGACCCTTCTTGAATCTCCATGCTCTGTCCTGTGGCTCTCTAATCAGGTTCTCAGCAAACCTGCTGAGTCTGGTGAACTCCGAAGTGTACTGCGCGACCGTCATCGTCCCCTGCTGCAGCGCCTCGAACTGCATCCTCAACTCATCACGCTCCACCTCTGGAAAGAATTTCTCCTTGAACAATGTTTTGAAAACTGTCCAAGACACTCGGGGCCGCCAACTGGGGGTCCTCCCGATACCAAGCTCTGGCCAAGTCAAAGAGTCGCATGCTAGCCACTGACACCTTCTGGTCCTCTGGAATGTTCGCCATGGTCAAGGTCCTCTTTGCATTCTCCAGCCATTCATCTGCATAGATGATCCCCTCGTCGCCCCAGAAGTCCATCGGGCTAAGGTGTTGGTACTCCTTCGCCGTCCATGGTCTCGGTCCTCGCGGTGCTGGAGGTGCTACTGGTGCTGGTGCTGCCGGCTCTCTGGTCCTAAGCGCATCGACGACAGTCGCTCTGAACTGCGTGTGCCTGCTGGTTCTGGGCCTCGCGGAACTGAGCAGCCTGGTGGTTTTGGGCCTCCATGAACTGCTGAAACATCGCCATCACCTGGGTGCCGTCGAACATCATCGTCGGTGGCAGTGATGGAAAGATAGGAGGCGCTGTCGGAAGCTGATCTGCCGGAGCGTCGAGTGCGGGCTGCTCCGTGCCGCCTGCAACTCCTGAACCTCCAGGCTGATCTGGGGTCTTCCTTGTGGTGACCATCCTACATAAAAGAAAACTTGTTGAATGACAAACCCTAAAACCTAACAAACAATATTTTTAATACTAATAAGCACCTGAAAAACTTGATAAACCTGATATACCCTTATTTTCCGATTTTCCTATGCTGTGATCAAGTTTCCCTAGTGTAATCAAGTCCCCCAATAGTACGCTAAGTCCTAGGTACCATTAGGATGGACCTGCATGGGCCACCACTAAAAACATGTCACGACCCGCTCCCGAATAACCGGATACGAGTCGGACACGCCCAGCCTTTGTTGTTAGACACAACAAAGTAAGCTGTACCAATCTAGGGAAACTAACCAGATAATATGAATATGAATGAATCACAGCATCTATATAAATGTGTCCCAACCAGAATAAAATACAATATCTGAATTATTACATTTCAACTAATAAAAGAGTCTGCTAGTCTCAATACATGGAAAGATAATGGAAAACTAATGAGGTACTAGGCTTCTGCAGCCTAGGTCACAAGCAGCTCCAGCTGGCTCAACAGGGAAATCAGTATCCTGACCGTAGTAGGTGTCACACAAGGCCTCCATCTCACCTGCAACATATCCTATTCAGGAGCGGAGCAAAGTACAGTTCTAGGTAATGAACAATAACATCATGATCTGGAAAGTAAATGCTGAAAGAACAGGATAAGAACAAGATATGTAAAGAACATGAAGAACATGAAGTACTGCTATAAAGATACAGGAAAGATCATGACTATAGCATATATCAAGATCAGGATCATAGGATACTAATGTAAAAAAAAATCCTGAACATGTGCGTTATAGATTTGAAATACTTCTATGATATGCGACCGGCTTAGGTAAGACCATGAAAGAGCATGAAAAGATCCTGAAAGATCATATAAGGTACGGCTTAGGACCCGCGTGCACTGTGCGAGGCCTAAGCTAAAGATCATGAATAAGTATCCGGGTTTGGTCACATATCTAGAGTATTTTCCCACCCCAAGATACAAGTAAGAACATGAAAGAACAAGACAGATAAGATCATGAACGTGTCGCAGTGTGTTAGCAATAAAGAACAAGAAAATACACTGATCAAAACCATAGAGTGTACTTGCCTTGCTCCAGGAAAGCACGAATAGGCAATAGAGCTAGATATCCTCCTGTAATCGATGATGATGTGTACAAGTTGATTAATAACTGCTATTTCTAAAAACAAGTTTATCAAGGATTCTATTCCTGATTTAAACATATTACTTAAACTTTCTACTCAACCTATCCTTTAACCACTACCTCAAATCTAAATACAAGATCCTTAGTTAACATACTAAAATAAACTCCTACAATTTATACTTTAAACATTAATTTAAACTTATTCTTAAAAAGGGTAGCTGTATAATTGAGGTAAGTTCAATACAATAAGTTATTAGCCTAAAGGAAAAATATATCATTCATAGGTATATACTTGGAATGAATTAACCCATGCATTGTTCCCAGGTTCATTCTAACTAAAGGAAAATATAGTGAACCTCCAATTTTAATACAAATGATCACCATTTGACAACAGTAAAATAAAGAACTCTGAAATAACTAATGGATTATCCTACCTTAATCCAGTAGTTCATTTGAAAAGCATCCTGAGAATAACATCTCAAATTGACCTGAACAAACTGGCTTAAAGGTCTCAGATTTCCTGAGCTAAAAGTTCAGATTGCCTGAGACTTAAGTCAGTTCTCTGAGACTTCAATCTCAGCAGTCTAAACCTCAGGTTCAGCCAATTAACAGTGCAAGGAAAAAGAGCTGGTGAAACTAGATTAGTTCCCAGGTTCACTGAAGTGTATTAAATATTCACTGAGATCAAATGAATGCACTGAGATTGCATTGCAGTCCTACCCAGTTTCTTAATGTCACTGAGAAAACAACTCAGTTTAGATTATTCTGAAATGAAAATTCTCAGGTTAATCCTGAACTGAATTTCAGGTTCAAAGATTTCAAATTAACCCAAATTTGACTTACAAGTGCTCACAGGTTTATGACAGCAGTAAAAAGAATCCTAAACTAATCAATGAGATGCCATTTCCAGTTCTAAAGTATAATGGACATACAGTCCTAATGTAACTACATTAGCACAAAACAGGACTGAGTATGACCTGTGCTCAATGACATACACCCTGCACATAAAAGTTTTTGTGTCTAGTTCAGTCCTAAGCAGGACAACAGTAACTTTGTTAAGCCAAAACTAAATTGAAACCTTGGTTTCAACCTACCAGTCCTACAGGAAATCCAGTGCTACACAGGAAACTCTAAGACAAGGTTTCTATGTAAACCAAATTCAAAACAACTGGCATCAGTCTGAATTAACAGGGGATGGCTCAGACTAAAGACAGATCCTTCATACCATAAGCAGTAACTAATCAAAATATGAAGTGTCCAGCATCCACAGTCCAAACAAAACCTGGGTTTACTCTCCCAAGTCCAACAGGTCTTGCATGGCTCAGCAGCACTGAAAATGAGTGGTATTCTCACTGAACTGAGATTCCACTCCAGGGATTGAGTTCAACAGGAATCCAGTTGCAGCAAGCCACATAGGAACCATTCCCCCATCATATGTATGGTAAACCAAAGCTTAAGGAATTTATAAAACAACCTCAGATTTCAACTAGCTCGAAATCATCATAGGTTGTATGAAGTTGATCTCAGCCATCCCCAAAATTGATGTTAACCCAACCATATATCAAGGGACTGAGAATGATACTTCAGTCACCACATCACCAAGTTATCCCAATAGCTGCTAGGTAGCCACTGAAAAAGTATCCCCAGGCACAGTATCTCATTGGCACATGATTCCATTGAACCAATGTAGAAATAAGAAATGCCCAATGAATAAAATGGCTCAGTCACAGTCTCAAGTTCACCAATTACCCAGACAGTATAGGAAGCCTTTGATATGTACACATATTTTAAACAGAATATGGCTGAACCCATATCATTCCATCACTACATGGTCATGCTCATTCCCAGGGACAACAGGGAACTATTTGTTGCATAAATCAGGTTCAAAAATGGACCATGATATATGGAATATAATCCGGATCCATCAAAGGATCATGATGTCCAAATTATAATCCCAGCCTAACAATTTACTGCAGTATGAACATTAACCCAAAATTACCATACGAGAAGCTAAATAACATGGAAGACAACTTAATTTGCAAGGAGAATTATAGCTACCTGATGGTTCTTGAAAGAGCTGTTGGTTCAGAGATAGAACACAACCTCAACGTCCCAAAATAATCGAATTAAACTGCTCAGGCATAACAACAAACACATGGAACACAATATTAATATAGTGTACTTAGAATGTTAGGGACTTGTCCAAAGAAAATGCAATGATCTCTAAATCACCTAGTTAATCCCAGATTCAGATTTCCAAGCTAATCCAAAACAATCGATCCATTGATCTAGCACACAAGACTCTAAGAAGAGAAGCCACGGTTGAAATCAAAACTTATTCATAAATCGAGATTCAAATCACCAGGTTGAATACTCACCACTATTCTCGTTCTCGATTGAGGAAAGAACGATCGATCGATCATGAATCAATCTTTCCTACAAAATTCGATCAATACAGGAAAAGAATTGAGAGTTTGGAAATACAAAACTAATTGATCAAAAACTTAATTTCTTACTGGAATTAGCTTGTCTCAACAGGAGCTCGACTGTTGGAAAGAAGGTTTGCCATGGCTGCCTTTGCTATTGCTCCAGATCCAAGTAATCGAATGGGAAGAATAGGTGGAATGAATAAAGGATTGCTTCATCAACAAAGAGAAGGAAGGATTATATATGAATTGTGGCGTGGAAGTTAGGCTAACCAATTGGCAGGAAAAATCATCTCTGACAGGTTGTTAGAACAGTGGAGAGGGAAGCACATGGCCGCTCTCCTCTGGCCGTTGGAAGAAAATTTGAATGGAATGCTCAAATGAAATTTTCACCTGAGACTAACCCTTATAAATGAACTAAACTTTGGGCTTTAGGGTTGGCCCGACCCATAGACCAAATGAAGGAAATAATCAATAGCCCAAAGTTAGAATAATTAAGCCTGCCTTAGAAATTCAATCATAGTAAAAAAAAAAAAAAATACTATACTAGAAAGGTGGAGTTACAGTTCATAGCAGGTTAGGAGTATAAAGCATGCAATAGAGTAAAATACAGGAAGTGCTGAAAAGGAAATACTAGTAAACATGAGATATTTTGTAACTGAAAGTAAATACATGATAGTAGAGACTGTAAGTGGCTACGTGATTTAGAGTACAATATGGTTATGTAAACGGCATAGGGGGCACATGAATACAACTAATAGGCACATGAATACAGCTACTGGGGATAATGATCACATAACCAATTCTACTCACCCCGCCCCAATCAATACACAAGGATCCATTCAAGTTACGTTATAGGCACATGAATACAGCTAAGATACGTGAACTCATGTAATGAGTAGTACATGAGGCACATGATAAAGCACATGAAAGCACATGAGAACATCTAAATACATAAACTAGTACGAGTACAAGAAGTACCTGATGCACATGATAAAGTACATGAACATGAAATACCCGATGCGCCCGTAGAGGGATAACATCTCAGGAAAGGATCCATATAGTACTAATCCGTGAAGATACGTGTCAGCATCAAGTAAAGTAATCTAGAGCAAGTGTATAGTCCAGACAAGTATGAAAAGATCAGAGAATGTACTCGTCTGCTAACTGAATGTCCAAGACGAAAGTACTGTCCGAGGAGTGGTGTCTGGCTCCTATTTAGAACAGTACAAGTCACAACAAGTCCAGAATAGTAATAAGATGCACTACGATACATTCTACATGAATCTAGGTCAATCTAGACCAAAGTCAACTCTTGGTCAACTCTGGTCAACCCTAGAAGCCAAACTAGGTCAACCAAGTCAAACCTAAGTCAAACCAGTCTAACTAGTCTATTCTAGATCTAACAAGACTACACAAGTCTAATCTAGGCTCACTTAGTCAAGCAGACACACACATAGGCCATAGGCTAAGAGACTAGGCCATAGGCAAATAGGCAATACCATGCCTAAGCCAACCATAAATCACAAACACAAGATATCTATATCTAAAACAATAAACATATTGATGTATTATATAATACTAAAATACACATTAGCTTATAGACCACCTATGATATATCACCCATATATATATGTCATATATATATAATAGCACACACTCATATATATAGGGTACATATATATTATATAATATAATATATATATATATATATATATTATATATACATACATATGTAAGGAGAGAAGGGATACACATGTACTCAAGTGTGTGTGTCACATGAATGTGTGTGAAAGATTACAAGAGTGTGTGTGTGCATTAGTGAGAGTGAAAACAGTGAGTGTTCATGTATGTGATAGAGTTTAGGGTAAATCAGTGAAGTGAGGTGAGTGAATCCTAAAAACAGTGTGCAGTATTAGGCAAAAACGGTGAGTGTTCTCAAACCTAGGATCTCATGTGACAGTTCCATATCCCAGATTTCAAAGGGAAATCAGCATTTCAGTTAAAATAGGAAAACCAATTCTAGTTAACCATTTCAATCTCAGGTTAAAACATTGAAGAACCATCAATTCAGTCCAATCATACTCAGATTAATACATTGAAATCATTTAACAGTTTATCAAAAACTCAGTTTAACAGTCTCACATTGTATTCTCAGAATTTTGACTCAAACAACCACCACATCACTCCAAATTCGACACACAAATAGAAAACACATAGGTGTACCACATAGAGGTTTAAACCATACTAATTAACTGTTAAAATAGGTTAAATAGATGCTCAAATTTCATATTTAAAATCTGGAACAATACAGGAAAAGAACTAATATTTAAAGTATCAGTAAATTTGGGGAAATCGAGAAATGAGCATTGAAATTAAACTAAAACACCAAATCAAAGGTTGGTAATGCAAGTACACATAGTATACGTGTCATACAATGTATTTGTGTCCACCCAAGTGGACACAAACGTGTCCAAACAGATTTAAAAATAAAAATAGTACAAACAGGACAATTCCTCATGCACGTGTTCACAGAGTTCGTGCACACGACACGACACACGACCTTGTAGTCGTGTCCCAGTGTCGACTAGGACTAGGGCTAGGGCTAGGATACCCTGACACGTGTCCACGATGCACGTGCGTGCGATACGACACGCGTATCAGCGCTGGAAATCGACAGCAGTCGATTCAGTAAAAAATCGATGCACGGCTTCGTGCGTGTCCGACACGATACGAGGACTCATGAAACTTGGGGAGCCTCGTGTTAGTGTCAGCCCCGACCCACGTGTCAAATTTCCCGTGTCCACGTGACGTGTCCAGTGAATTGTGGCCCCCGAGTAGCAGGGCAAGCAAACAGTGCGCGCGCGTGAGGTGCACCCCGTGTTCGTGTGTCCTCCGCGACCCGACACGACACGAAAACCACACTCAGACACTGGAAATCCATAAGCAATGTAAAAACCTAATTTCCTATTCAATTAGTTTCCTAAAAATCAGTCGAAATGCCCATTGGGATATTTTATCAAACACTTACACCATAGGACTGATACGTGTCCAAATAGGACACGAAAACTAGGGTTAGCTAGTCCTACTGTTAGGTTAGGCCTAGGGCTTCCTAGATATGCAATAAAATCAGAATTCTATGGTATAGAATGGAATTTACCTATATGTGTCAAAATCCTCAAAAAGCTCCAAAGAGAGGTATTCCTCTTGATAGCCAATTTCTCCAAATTGCTCCCAAGCTGAAATATCCTTACATAAACAGCAAGAACAGAAAAATTAGAATCTATAGCAATTGGTTTGGGGGAAAAAGGAGTTGAAATGGATTTTCTATGATTTATTGAAGATGGAGACTTACCTCTTTCTAAAACTTTGCAAAATTCCTAATGGAGGCTAGCCCTAACTTTGAGGAGCATTAAATAGAGGGGGGATCATGTGGACGGCCAAAAGAAATTAGGTTTAGGGTTTGGTTACATGGTGTGGGCCTATGGGCTTTTAAGGCTTAAGTCATTAGTCATGACTTATGAAGTCACAAGCCATTCTAGCATAATCAATTCCTATCATCTCCCCAAATAAGTTCTAATGTGTTAATCATCACTAACTTAGGTCAAGCTAAGGTTACTTAACCTAACCAAGTAGTCATGACCTAGGTTAGTCTCTAGGTTAGTCTCCTAGTCAACACTAGTCAAAGTCAACTATAGCACCAAAATCAATTTATTAAAAATCACTAAAAATCACATTAATTCTAATAAATCTAAATAATACATAATAATTCCAAATAATTCCCAAAATTTCAAAAATGACCAAAATATCCTCAAGCTAGAAAAGTGGTAGTGACAAATCTACCCTCCTTAAAATAATTTCGTCCTCGAAATTAAAGGCGAAACTAAACTGCTAAGAAGGATAGAAAAGTATACCTCAAGGTCCAAAAAGATAAGGGTACCGCTCGCGCATCTCATCCTCCCGCTCCCAGGTAGACTCTCCTGGAGAATGATGCCTCCATGCGACGCGTACCAAGGGTATCACCTGGTTCCTCAGTACCTTCTCCCGGCGATCCAGAATCTCCACAGGCTGCTCTGGATAACTGAGAGTAGGTCCAACCTCAATCTCCGAATGATCGAGCACATGGCTAGGGTCAGCCATGTACCGTCTCAACTGTGATACGTGGAATACGTTGTGAACTCCCACTAGTGCAGGTGGCAAGTCTAGCCTATAAGCCACATCACCGACTCTCCCGCTGATAACGATAGGGCCGATGAAGCGCGGGCTAAGCTTCCCGCCTCCACCAAAACGTATCGTACCACGAGTCGGAGATATCCGCAGAAAAACCATGTCTCCAACCTAAACACAAGCAAGGTCTCAAGTTACTAAAAATCAAACATGATCAATCAACAAAACAAAATACAACCTACTTCTAATCCTATCTCTAAATCTGTACCTCAAACTCCAATGGCCTCTGGTGGCTATCGGTCCAGTGCCAATGTCTGTCCTACGTCACGCAAAGTCTGTTCCTGATGAGCTTCACCTTCTCGGCTGCGTCAGCAACCATCTCTGGTCCCAGTAAAGCTCGCTCTCCAACATCATCCCAAGATAAGGGTGTACGACACCTACGCCCGTACAGAGCCTCAAACGGTGACATCTCAATGCTGGCCTGATAACTGTTGTTGTAAGCAAACTCCACCAAATATATGATCCTCCCAGGAACCTCCAAAATTCAGGATGCACGTCCGCAGCATATCCTCAAGTGTCTGAATAGTCCTCTCTGACTGTCCGTCCGTCTGGGGTGGTATGCAGTACTAAACTTGAGCTGAGTGCCCAAACTAGTCTGCAGACTCCTCCAGAAATGGGAAGTAAAGCGACTATCCCGATCTGAGACAATGCTGATGGGAACTCCGTGAATCCTGACTATCTGCCTCATATACAACTCCGCAAGCCTCTCTGTAGACGTACCCACCTTGAATGGCAAGAAGTGGGCCAATTTGGTCAACCTATCCACGATGACCCAAATCGCGTCTTTCCCTCCTGGTGTACGCGGCAACCCAGATACAAAATCCATGGTGATATGTTCACACTTCCACTCTGGAATGGGCAACGGCTGAAATAATCCTCTGGGCCTCTGCCTCTCTGCCTTGACTTGCTGACAGACCAAGCATCTAGCTACGAAGTGGGACACCTCCCGCTTCATCCCGTACCACCAGACATGCTCTTGCAGATCCCTGTACATCTTGTTGGCACCAGGATGTATAGAGTACTGCGATCTGTAAGCCTCCTGCATGATCTGCTCTCTGAGCTTCCCGCTAGGCACACATAACCGGGAACCGTGCCTCAGGGCACCATCCTCTGCAAGTAAAAACTCACCGTCCTCCAATCCTGCACTGATCTGCTCTCGGATACACCGCAGAGCCACATCCTCGAACTGTGTCGCCTTGATCCTGTCCATCAAGTCCGACTGTATCTGTAGGCCCCATAACTGCATCTGCAATTCGGGCACGATCACCTCAATCCCAAGACTCTCTAAGTCTGCAAGCAAGTACCGATCCATAGTTAAACACATGGCTTTCGGATACCTACTCAAGGCATCGGCAACCACGTTGGCCTTCCCCGGAAGATACTGAAGTGAGATGTCAAAGTCCTTCATCAACTCTAGCCATCTGCGCTGCCTCATGTTGAGATCTTTCTGTGTAAACATACTTCAAGCTCTTGTGATCTGTGAAAATCTCCACCCTCTCGTCATACAGATAGTGCTTCCACAACTTCAGAACAAAAATTACCGCTGCCAGCTCCAGGTCATGGGTAGGATAGTTATTCTCATGGGGACGTAATTGCCTGGAAGCATAGGCAATCACCTTTCCATGCTGCTGCAAGACATAACCCAGCCCCTTCCCTGAAGCATCACTATAAATAGTGAATCCACCTGATCCTGAAGGCAATGTCAGAATCGGAGCTGTCGTAAGCCGCTTCTTCAACTCATCAAAAGCTGCCTGACACTCCTCTGACCAAACAAACTCAGTATCCTTCTGGGTCAACCGTGTCAACGGCTCTGCAACCCGGGAGAAATCCTGTACAAATCTCCTATAGTATCCTGCCAGCCCCAAGAAACTCCTGATCTCTGCTACTGAAGTCGGCGCTGTCCTCAACTACTCTGTGATCTTCTTCGGGTCCACTGAGATACCATCTCCAGTCACCACATGACCCAAGAAGTCAACTCTGTCTAGGAAGAACTCGCACTTCGAGAGCTTGTCATACAACCTCTCCCTCCTGAGTGTCTCTAGCACCACTCTCAAGTGCTCCTCGTACTCCTCCTCTGTCTTGGAATTACCAAGATATCATCAATGAACACCACCACGAACTTGTCCAAGTACTGGTGGAACACCTTGTTCATTAGATTCATAAACACTGCTGGTGCATTGGTTAGCCCAAACGGCATAACCAAAAACTCAAACTGCCCGTACCGCATCCTGAAAGCGGTCTTGGGAATATCCTCCCCCTTCACCTTCACCTGGTGATAACCTGACCTCAAATCAATCTTGGAGAACACCCAGCTCCGCTCAACTGATCAAAGAGATCATCGATCCGCGGTAGTGGGTATCTGTTCCTGATCGTCAGGTTGTTAAGTGCCCTATAGTCGATACACATCCGTACCGACCCATCCTTCTTGGGTACGAAAAGTACCGGTGCACCCCAAGGTGAAAAACTAGATCGGATGAAGCCCTTGTCCTACAGCTCATCCACCTGCTTTTTTAGCTCCACCAACTCGCTGTTGTTCACTCGATAGACATGCTGAGAGATCGGTTCCGCGCCGGGAACCAAGTCTATCGAGAACTCTACATCCCTTTTCGGTGGAAGCCCTGGCAACTCCTCTGGAAATACGTCCATAAACTCTGCGATCAAGGGATGCGGAGCCACCTGCTCCTCAACTGAAGCTCCACAGAAGACTCCGCCGTCCTGCTCGCCTGCCGCCGGGTGTACTCAAACTCTGGCTCTCCTGGCGCCCCAAACAAAACTCTACCCCCTCGGCAATTAATGCGGGCGTGGTGTCTACTCAACCAGTCCGTACCTAATACAATGTCGTAGTTCGGTAATGGCATGACGAGTAAACTCACTCCCAACTCTCGGCCTCCCAATAAGACGCTCCGCCCTCTGCAAACATCACTCACGAGGATGACCCCACCCCCGGTCGTGATCTTGCAGGTCCTAGGCAATGGTTCAGAAACCAAACTGTGTCTAATAGCATACGATACTGACACAAAGCTGTGGGAAGCCTCGGAATCAAAGAGTACAAATGCTGGAAGGGAGTCGAGAAGAATCGAACCTGCTATCAGCTCTCCGATGGCCTCTGCATCCTCAGCCGCCATGGCGAAAGCTCGCCCCTGCTGTCCCCACATCGTGCCTGCTGCTGGTGCTGCTGGAACCTCTGCTGCTCGGTCTGCAGGGCTGGTCCCCTCTGCTGGCCTGCTGGAGCCTTGGCTCCACCTCCCTGAGCTCCTCGCCCAAAAGCCCCAGGGCAATCCCTCAACTGGTGATCTCCCGCACCACAAAGTAGGCACTTGCCTAGCTTCTTCCTGCACTCATGGATCATATGCCCCGGCTTCTTGCAGAAGGCACAAACGACTACCTGCTGCTGACGGGGTGCCTGCTGCTGATGCCTCTGCTGCTACTGCACCTGTTGAAAAGGTGCACGACCCTGCTGCTGATACTGCTGAACTGGCCTCTGCTGCTGATACTGCTGGTGGAAGTGAGGCCTCTTGGCCTGCCCCTGACTGCTGCTGCCACCCTGGAAGTCACGACCCCTTTTCTGCTTCAGCCCTAGGTCGTCTTCCGCCGCCATAGCCCCAAAAAATATCTCAGCAAATGTAGCGTTCCGGTCGCTCTTAGTCAGCGACCGAACCTCTCTAATCAAGCCCCGGCGAAACTTCCTCGCCTTCGTCTTCTGGTCAAGTCATCTATAAACCGGGCCAATCTGCAGAACTGTAACGCCCCAGTCCCAAATACGTAGGACTAGAAACGTAGACATGTCAGCTGTATTCATACGAAGTATACTCTAATATATGGAAGCCTCGTATAAATACATAAGCTGTAAAATGCAGTAGAACCATAACTAATCTCATCCACACAGAATAAATAAATAAATCATATAATAAGAATGAATTTGTCTTGATACAATATGTTGGGCGGAGACAAATCCACTACCAACAAAATAAGGAAATAAAATATAAGGAGAATGAAATGAGCGGCGAGCGAAGCGAAGACGATCCAAATGCAATCATCCTCGAAGAAGTAGCGATGAACACGGCTAGAGCTGGAACACCTGCGAAAGACAATAGCACACACCTGGAGAGATAACCAGGTACTCAGAGGGACGTAACAAGACACATAATATCATGCAATATAAACTGAATAAATATTGCTCAAATAAATAAGTAAATCGAATTATAACATGTTCCAATACGCACCTACTGAACGAGCGTACCATCCCCCCAACCAAACAAGGACAGGAGATGGTAAACTAATTCACGGTAACGTATCTTCCCATGCTATCAATCCAATATGGTATCCGGACCCCAACAAGGTTCAATACCTTCTCATCGAAGTAGTAAGTCATACCTACAACCAAACAAGGACAAGATGTGACGAACTAATCCGCAACAAGTTATTGTTCCAAGCCACGGTCAGATACAAGTACCCAAACCAAAAGTACTCGTACCTAACGGATAAAGGTGACTAACCGTTCTAAGTGATATGTAGTTAAGAACAATCCTTCCTACGCATGGGCCCTGGCTGAATAGGATCGGCATAGTCCCCCTTGGGCACCAAAGGCCCCATCAGTAAGAGCATGACGCTCCGCAGAATCGTCAGTGGCCGTCAGTAATCTTGGGTCATCAACCCCGTATCTCCAGCGGAGAGTCCGGGTCACAAGGGAAGTGCATCGAAGCCCATACGCTAAGGAATTGTTCTCCCCTCCAATGCCTACTGTGTTGTATCCACAACATTAACCTCTATAACCGCTAAGTCAAACTAGCATGCAACCTCTATTAGCGGTTATTCCTATCGTACGGCTTGTACGTACTGGTGGCCAGCCAATCACGCACTTCCGTGTTCTATATGCGACACACAACTTCGTGTTATAACGTGTCAAGGCCATGAATGCAAGACACAAAGGTGGTCCCTTAATTCTAAGTTTAATGTGTAAGAAAAATACATAGCAAGAAACTGAACAGTAAATTCTAACAGGTTATGCCATGTATCACAGTTTATTTTGCATAGAGAAAATAATGAACATGCATTAAATATGAGCTAAAATAATTAAACAGCAAATGGCAAGGTGTCTTGCCTGGTAGGACGCCCGCGGTGGTGCAATGATCATGCTGGCACAACATCTGCCTTCGATGCCACAACTACACAAGGAGACCTCTGATGGTGGCACGAACAATTCCATTGGGTCCAAAGGGGTCAATTTAGTTAGGGTGGACATAAGATTGTGCGGATTTGGTGACAGAATAGGAATAAGAGGATTTAGTCACGGACGCGGATTGAATATAGAAATAAGGTGAATGATACGATTTAGAAATTTATTTATAATACTCGAAAACTATATATTATTAGTTTAAATAATTTAGAAAGATAAATTAAAATCTAGAAAATCATTTTAGACAAGTCCTTAATTTATCTTTAGTGAACAAAACTATTTGTAAGAAAATACCCCTAACATATTTATATAGCAGCGTACTTAAAATCAAAATAGTTTCGTGACCAAAAACTCTTAAGTTGTAACGTATAAATTTAGGTAGAGATACTATATTTTCCTCGTAAAATATATATTTATTGATATGTATTAAAACTCGAAATCCATATTTAGAGCAAACTCAATTTATCTAGTATAATTGACCAGAAGTCATAGCTAATACCATAAGGTAATATGAGAGTATATTTTTGGGGGCTATCTTTATGGTATATAATAAATAATAATAGTATTCTTGGAAAAATCAGCAAACAAAAATAATACTAAAAATGATAATAGTAACTTTAGTTAATACTAATAACAGCAGACTACATTAATAATAATATTAATATAAAATACTCATGTGGTACATACTTATAACTTAAACAACAAAACAATAATTAAATAAAAATAACAATAATAATAATAATAATAATAATAATAATAACAATCCTTAATCAAAATATCAGATATTATTAAAAGAAAAAAAAAGCAAAAAAAACAAAAAAAACAAAAACAAATGTCTACTGTTCTCTCAGGACCCTGTGGCAATTCATTGTAGAAGAAAAAAGCAACTTTAGCAGAGAGAGAGTGAGAAAAGGAGAATTGGGAAATTTTTCGATCGTGAGAGAGCGGGAGGAAGGAGAACGGCGGAGAGGGTTCGGCGCCGTCGCTGGGCGGTGGGTCTTGGCGTGCGGGGCTTGGTGGTCCGGCGTCGGAGAAGCGGGGAGATAGACGCGCGGAGGTCGGCGGACGGGCGGAGAAGAAGAAGTCGGCCGAAGGGCTCTCGGCCAGGCGACGAAAAAAAGGTTTTGTCCACGCGACTCGCCGGCGGACGCGCGACGGGGGAAGGAGCGGAGTCAAGGGGTTCGGTCGGCGGTTCGGCGCCGGCCAAGGCGGAGGGAAAAAGGGGGTTTCGCTCGTCCGGCGGTGGAGCGGAGAGGAGCGGAAGGAGATCGGAGGGTCGTCGTCAGCCGCAGAGGAGTGGGGCGACGGCGGAGAGGGTTTTAAACGGAGGGGGAGGCCAGGGCGGTGGATTTTGGGCTCGTCGATGGTGACTGCACGGCAGAGCTGGATGTTCTCGTCGAGACGGCGGTGATGGGGTTGAGGAGAGGGGAAACAAGGCTCGACGGTTGATGGCGGTCACGCGGACGGTGGCTCGGGGCGGTTCCAGGCGGTGGCAGGAGCTCTTGTCGAGGACTCGGCACTACGGGGACGGCGTACGTCGGCAGGGCGAGGTAAGGGCGATGGTCGATGTTGGTTTTTGGGTTTTTTTTATTATTTATTCCTGCTGGTGGTGGCGTTGGTTACGCCGGGTTTGTGGGTGGCTGGGAGGCGGTGGTCGTGGGATGGGGTGGCTGTGTCGGGTTTCGACGGATGGTTTAGTCGAAGCAGGATGAAGCTGGGTGGTCGGGGAGATCGTTTGGGATTGGCTCGGCCTTGGCCGTGGTGGTGAGGATGGAGTTTTGTTTTTGGGATTTATCGGTCGTTGTTGAGGATTTTCCGGTCGGGGGTGTTGACGCGAGGGTGGTTTGAGGTCATGGCGGTGAGGATGCTGGAGTTGGCTGGACGGGGTGTGGAAGAGGCGACAACGGGGTCGGGTGCTACCGTAGGTTCTTGCAGGGAGGCAGAAGGCCGAAAATTAGCAAAGATAGATTTAGGATTAGGATTTTGGTGTATAGCGTCGGGTTTGTCGGCACGGAGGAGGAGCAATGTATTTGTATAATACTGGAATAAAACGGATGGACACAGACACGATGCACTTATTTGTGGAGAATTTGTGGATGAATAATGAATTGGAGGAGTACCTGCCTATTTATAGGATGTGGGAATTCCCAATTAGATATGGGTTAGGATTTAAATTCCCCAATTTAGATAGTTCAATATATAATTTAATTTAAATCAATAATCCAAATCTAAATCAAATCCAAATTTAAATCTAATTTAAATTCTTTTGGCTTAAAATCAATTGAGAAAATTCAAATTCCAAATATCTAATCTATTTAAATAATTCCAAAAATTAAATCAAGATTTAAATGGCCACAATAATTTCCAAATATATTTTTCAAAATACCAATAATAATAATTTCAAAAATAATAAATATTTTTAAATATCTTTTCGAATAATAAAATATTAATATTAATAAATCTCAAAAATTACATTTTTATTTAAAATAAACTAGCAAAATATTTAGGAAATATATGCATGCCTAAGAATATTATTTATTATTAATAACTGCTATAAATGAAAAGGCTTTCATAAATAAAATCGTAAACTTGAGAATAATAGCTAGAAATAATTATTGTCTATATTTCTTTGAAATAATAAAATAATGTTTTTCAAAAATATGTACGCTCGCACATATTCGCATTCGTCGAGCAATTTCGAAAGACGAACCTTCGCACACGACGTACCATACGACTACGTGACGTACAATACAAAATTTTAAATCAGTACAAATTTTAAATAAATAAATAAATAAAAATAGGAGAAATTTAGGGGTTTTACATCCTACCCAACTTAAAAGAATTTCGTCCTCGAAATTAAAAATTAGGAGGGGGGGAGAAGGCACAACGGTAGCTCGGAGGGTTTAAAGAAGTTTGTATGGTCGTAGTCTAGGTTGAGGATATGATTAAGAGACGATTGTAATCGCTCTTAAATTCAAGTGATTAGAAAGTCAAGATGGTAGAATTAGGGTCGAGGGAAAGGACCAAAGATATAGTCACATTGAGTGTTAATGGTCACAAGAGATATGATAGCTAGGGGAACTTCTAGTATAACGTTTTCGTCCTCCTAAAACAGGTGAAGACGAAAGCAATATAGAGTTCGAAGGAGGCGTTATCGAATATGAATACGTGATTCAAAGACGATCGTATAATTTCAAAAGAATTGTCAAGGCAGTCGTGGATGGGATGGTAAGGGCCAAGTTTAATTATGTCCCCATCCACGTAGAGTAATAGACAAAAGCGAACCAAAGTGCAATTGGTTGATCAGGCCATTATGCACCGGTTCTGATTAGACAATAGGCTAGTGAGCGCTCAATAGCATATGTCATGAACAAACTCGATAAATAATAATCTTGCAAAAACTAGGCTACATTAGCATCATTAGTCAAAACGGTAAATACATAGGTACGAGAGATTAAGATTGAAAGAAGGTAGAATGATTCTAAGTCATACAGTCGTCCTATAGTCTTCTTGTCCAAGTACTTGGTTGGCTAAATGGGTTAGGTCCTCTAGATTCTAGGATCTAAATAAGCTTGCTAATATAGGTCACTAGGTCAAAGAGGTTGCTAGTTCATAAGGTATTCTACCCAACTTAAAGAATTAAACTAATGGTGTTTGGGACAATTAACTAGTAGGGTCAATCTCTAGCAAGCACGAAGGGAAGATAGGAATAGGGAAGGAAGGAAACAAGCAAGATGCAATTGATGAGTCAAACGGTAGATAAAATTAAGGAAAGAGGTCAAGTATGTGGATGAGATCCTAGACTTCTAATCCTATATGCAGGCTTGCTTGGTACTCAGAGGGACGTAACAAGACACATAATATCATGCCATATAAACTGAATAAATATTGCTCAAATAAATAAGTAAATCGAATTATAACATGTTCCAATACGCACCTACTGAACGAGCGTACCATCCCCCCAACCAAACAAGGACAGGAGATGGTAAACTAATTCACGGTAAACGTATCTTCCCATGCTATCAATCCAATATGGTATCCGGACCCCAACAAGGTTCAATACCTTCTCATCGAAGTAGTAAGTCACACCTACAACCAAACAAGGACAAGATGTGACGAACTAATCCGCGACAAGTTATTGTTCCAAGCCACGGTCAGATACAAGTACCCAAACCAAAAGTACTCGTACCTAACGGATAAAGGTGCCTAACCGTTCTAAGTGATATGTAGTTAAGAACAATCCTTCCTACGCATGGGGCCATGGCTTAATAGGATCGACATAGTCCCCCTTGGGCACCAGAGGCACCATCAGTAAGAGCATGACGTTCCGCAGAATCGTCAGTGGCCGTCAGTATATTGGGTCATCAACCCCGTATCTCCAGCGGAGAGTCCGGGTCACAAAGGAAGTGCATCGAAGCCCATACGCTAAGGAATTGTCCTCCCCGCCCAATGCCTACTGTGTTGTATCTACAACATTAACCTCTATAACCGCTAAGTCAAACTAGCATGCAACCTCTATTAGCGGTTATTCCTATCGTACGGCTTGTACGTACTGGTGGCCAGCCAATCACGCACTTCCGTGTTCTACATGCGACACACAACTTCGTGTTATAACGTGTCAAGGCCATGAATGCAACACACAAAGGTGGTCCCTTAATTCTAAGTTTAATGTGTAAGAAAAATAATACATAGCAAGAAACTGAACAGTAAATTCTAACAGGTTATGCCATGTATCACAGTTTATTTTGCATAAAGAAAATAATGAACATGCATAAAATATGAGCTAAAATAATTACAGCAAATGGTAAGGTATCTTGCCTGGTAGGACGCCCGCGGTGGTACAATGATCATGCTGGCACAACATCTGCCTTCGATGCCACAACTACACAAGGAGACCTCTGATGGTGGCACGAACAGTTCTATTGGGTCCAGAGGGGTCAATTTAGTTAGGGTGGACATAAGATTGTGCGGATTTGGTGACAGAATAGGAATAAGAGGATTTAGTCACGGACGCGGATTGAATATAGAAATAAGGTGAATGATACGATTTAGAAATTCATTTATAATACTCAAAAACTATATATTATTAGTTTAAATAATTTAGAAAGATAAATTAAAATCTAGAAAATCATTTTAGACAAGTCCTTAATTTATCTTTAGTGAACAAAACTATTTGTAAGAAAATACCCCTAACATATTTATATAGCAGCGTACTTAAAATCAAAATAGTTTCGTGACCAAAAACTCTTAAGTTGTAACGTATAAATTTAGGTAGATATACTATATTTTCCTCATAAAATATATATTTATTGATATGTATTAAAACTCGAAATCCATATTTAGAGCAAACTCAATTTATCTAGTATAATTGACCAGAAGTCATAGCTAATACCATAAGGTAATATGAGAGTATATTTTTGGGGGCTATCTTTATGGTATATAATAAATAATAATAGTATTCTTGGAAAAATCAGCAAACAAAAATAATACTAAAAATGATAATAGTAACTTTAGTTAATACTAATAACAGCAGACTACATTAATAATAATATTAATATAAAATACTCATATGGTACATACTTATAACTTAAACAACAAAACAATAATTAAATAAAAATAACAATAATAATAATAATAATAATAATAACAATCCTTAATCAAAATATCAGATATTATTAAAAGAAAAAAAAGCAAAAAAACAAAAAAAACAAAAACAAATGTCTACTGTTCTCTTCAGGACCCTGTGGCAATTCATTATAGAAGGAAAAAGCAACTTTAGCAGAGAGAGAGTGAGAAAAGGAGAATTGGGAAATTTTCCGATCGTGAGAGAGCGGGAGGAAGGAGAACGGCGGAGAGAGTTCAGCGCCGTCGCTGGGCGGTGGGTCTTGGCGCGCGGGGCTTGGTGGTCCGGCGTCGGAGAAGCGGGAAGATGGACGCGCGGAGGTCGGCGGACGGGCGGAGAAGAAGAAGTCGGCCGGAGGGCTCTCGGCCAGGCGGCGGAAAAAAGGGTTTTGTCCACGTGACTCGCCGGCGGACGCACGACGGGGGAAGGAGCGGAGTCAAGGGGTTCGGTCGGCGGTTCGGCGCCGGCCAAGGCAGAGGGAAAAAGGGGTTTCGCTCGTCCGGCGGTGGACCGAAGAGGAGCGGGAGGAGATCGGAGGGTCGTCGTCAGCCGCAGAGGAATGGGGCGACGGCGGAGAGGGTTTTAACGGAGGGGGAGGCCAGGGCGGTGGATTTTGGGCTCGTCGGCGGTGACTGCGCGACGGAGCCGGACGTTCTCGTCGAGACGGCGGTGATGGGGTTGAGGAGAGGGAAACAAGGCTCGGCGGTTGATGGCGGTCACGCGGACGGTGGCTCGGGGCGGTTCCAGGCGGTGGCAGGAGCTCTTGTCGAGGTCTCGGCACTACGGGGACGGCGTACGTCGGCAGGGCGAGGTAAGGGCGATGGTCGATGTTGGTTTTTGGGTTTTTCCTATTATTTATTCCTGCTAGTGGTGGCGTTGGTTACGCCGGGTTTGTGGGTGGCTGGGTGGCGGTGGTCGTGGGATGGGTGGCTTTGTCGGGTTTCGACGGATGGTTTAGCCGAAGCAGGGTGAAGCAGGGTGGTCGGGGAGATCGTTTGGGATTGGCTCGGCCTTTGCCGTGGTGGTGAGGATGGAGTTTTGTTTTCGGGATTTATCGGTCGTGGTTGAGGATTTTTCGGTCGGGGTGTTGACGCGAGGGTGGTTTGGGGTCATGGCGGTGAGGATGCTGGAGTTGGCTGGACGGGGTGTGGAAGAGGCGACAACGGGGTCGGGTGCTACCGTGGGTTCTTGCGGGGAGGCAGAAGGCCGAAAATTAGCTAAGATAGATTTAGGATTAGGATTTTGGTGTATAGCGTCGGGTTTGTCGGCGCGGAGGAGGAGCAATGTATTTGTATAATACTGGAATAAGAACGGATGGACACAGACACGATGTACTTATTTGTGGAGAATTTGTGGATGAATAATGAATTGGAGGAGTACCTGCCTATTTATAGGATGTGGGAATTCCCAATTAGATATGGGTTAGGATTTAAATTCCCCAATTTAGATAGTTCAATATATAATTTAATTTAAATCAATAATCCAAATCTAAATCAAATCCAAATTTAAATCTAATTTAAATTCTTTTGGCTTAAAATCAATTGAGAAAATTCAAATTCCAAATATCTAATCTATTTAAATAATTCCAAAAATTAAATCAAGATTTAAATGGCCACAATAATTTCCAAATATATTTTTCAAAATACCAATAATAATAATTTTGAAAATAATAATATTTTTAAATATCTTTCGAATAATAAAATATTAATATTAATAAATCTCGAAAATTATATTTTTATTTAAAATAAACTAGCAAAATATTTAGGAAATATATGTATGCCTAAGAATATTATTTATTATTAATAACTGCTATAAACGAAAAGGCTTTCATAAATAAAATCATAAACTTGAGAATAATAGCTAGAAATAATTATTGTCTATATTTCTTTGAAATAATAAAATAATGTTTTTCAAAAATATGTACGCTCGCACATATTCACATTCGTCGAGCAATTTTGAAGGATGAACCTTCGCACACGACGTACCATACGACCACGTGACGTACAATACAAATTTTAAATCAGTACAAATTTTAAATAAAAAATAAATAAAAATAGGAGAAATTTAGGGGTTTTACAAGAACTCCCCGGCATACTCAGCTACCGTCTGGTTCCCCTGAACCAGACCCTCGAACTGTGCCTCGATACCTCCCAAGGCCACATCAGGAAAGAACTGCTCCTTAAACAGCTCCTTGAACTGGGCCCAAGTCTGGCCCTCAACTCCACCCTGGGATCTGCCTGATACCACGCACGGGCTAAGTCCTGAATCTGGCTGCCCGCCGCCTCGATCTGGAGTCGATCTGGTATCTCTGCCAGTCGAAAGATCTCCTCGATATGCTCTATCCAGTCATCTGCAATATGGATGCCCTCTGTGCCGAAGAACTCCCGAGGGTGCATCTTCTGGAAGTCCTGAATGTCCTTCTCCCTCCGACGGGGCTGCTGCTGGGCTTCCTGAGCAGTAATCATCTCGACTGTGGTGCGAACCAGCTGGTGTGCCTCGTCGATCCCCTGACGAAAATCGGTAGTCTGCTTCGTCTGCTGCTGCTGGTGGGACTCCAGAATTCTCTCCACGAAAGAGAAGAGATGTGCAGCATCTACCATCCCCGCAGGCGGAGGCTGCTACAGTGGAATGATCTCAAGAATCATAGGGCTCTGCCTCCTGGCTGGTGGAGGTGCTCCTCCAAAAGCTGCAGAGACACCGACTCCTGAGGGCTGCACTGGCCCTGCGGTACTGGAAGCTGGCTGCTGGATACGAGAGGTGGCAGACCCCTCTCCAGTGTCTCCCGTCCCGTGGCGATGCGATCTCGTCTCAACCATCCTAGAGACACAGATCAAACAAGAAACAATTACTGAGAATGAGTCGAAATATCAAAGGAGGACAATTTAAAATTCTAAGGAAGACAATAAGCAGCAAGAGTAGATATACGGAATCTGATAAGAAATTTTCCTAGTGTGATTGAGTACCTTCAAAAATATACTAATTCCTACTGCAGGCTGCAGTGATATTCAAGTTTGAATACCACTACATTTCCAACCTAGACCTGCATGGGCCACCACTAAAAACGTGTCACGACCCGCACCCTAGAGTAAGGGCACGAGACATGGGTACGTCCAGCCTACGTCGCAGTATCGACGGTAGAACGCTGTCATAGGTCACAACATCTAACAGTTTAAGGTAATAAACAATTATACTCCCCGAATGGGGGTGACATAACAGAATATATCTCAATCACAGCTAAGGTAGAAAACGATAAGATAGAATGATATAAAATATGCAAGATCCAAATCAACAGAAAATACAAATAGAGAGAGCTAAGTGTCTATGAAAAACTCCACGAACATCCAGACATAATACAGATCCAATATATACAACTCAACTCCAAATACTATAAAAATAAGATAAAACTATCTATGGAGCAACAGTCTCTACTGCTAAGGGATCCGACTGGAAGTCCGGGTCGCAAGTGTCCTCTAAGGCTGTCCCATAGAAAGTGTCTAAGCAGGCCTCCTCCTCGTCCTCTGTAAAATTGTCAACAGGTCCAATCAGGACGGGAACGAGCACATATCTCTCAAAACAGTTCATAGCAGGTTAGGAGTATAAAGCATACAATAGAGTAAAATACAGGAAGTGCTGAAAAGGAAATACTAGTAAACAGGAGATATTTTGTAACTGAAAGTAAATACATGATAGTAGAGACTGTAAGTGGCTACGTGATTTAGAGTACAATATGGTTATGTAAACGGCTTAGGGGCACATGAATACAACTAAGAGGCACATGAATACAGCTACTGGAGATAATGATCACATAACCAATTCTACTCACCCCGCCCCAATCAATACACAAGGATCCATTCAAGTTACGTTATAGGCATATGAATACAGCTAAGATACGTGAACTCATGTAATGAGTAGTACATGAGGCACATGATAAAGCATATGAAAGCACATAAGAACATGTAAATACATGAACTAGTACGAGTACAAGGAGTACCTGATGCACATGTGTCACGCCCCAGAACCAGAATACTGGAGAACGGGGGAATGACTCAGCCAGCTACGTATTACGGGTAGATGAATACCGTATAATACGATCAATGCTGTCTAACCAGACGAGGGGGGTGCATACTACATAAAAGTCTTTCTATGGTTACTTCACATCTATTGTCTCAATCATTCAAAACAAGAAACAGAAATATAGAACATGTAAGATGAAGCAGTAAGGCGTCCCAAACGCTCAGTCAAAATGTTCTTGAGATCTGGCTTTACAAAACATAGCCAGATGATATAACAAGTATACACAATTGTTATCAGCTGCAGTCTGACTTAATTACAATTATGCAAAAAGTAAGTACAAGACTATCCGACTAACATGTCGGTGCCAAACGGCTAAGTATGAAGTAAATGACAAAACGAGCGGTGAAGTAAGGAACCCACTCGAGTCCTCCTGCGATCATTCCTCTAGTATTGACCATCTTGGAGGTAGAAGTACGTTGGATCCTCGGGAACCGGCTCTAAATCTGGCCATGCAAAACCAGAGAGGTTAGACCTCTAACAGCAAGTACCACAAGGAAGGACGATATGAAGGACTAAACTAGTAAGTAAAAGAATATAATAATAGACCTCTGCTTGCTACTAGGATTCACATCACATCACGACACTTCGAACCAACCTCCCAACCAAACAAGGACAGAAGTTGACCCGTCATGTCCTGACATCCTGATCATCCCAGTTAGGTAACAGAGTAGTACAGTACACAAACAAATCATCTTGAACGGCCAAGAAAATCCTACGGCTTGCTATTGTGAGTCCCAAGTTATCCTGGAATTATGCAATTAGGGATTCCTCAGTTCTTACTATGTGCGAGCAAGGCTAGTCTATCCAGTCAATCATGTGCGCCATGCATGAATTAGACGAGTCCCAGCAGGACGCCTGCCAATATACAATATACAATAATAATAAAAGCAGATACCGTTCCCTGCCCGTGTGGCAGATTTACAGTATCTGTGGGAACCAGCCGGCCCGTCGGGTGCTACTCATCCCAAGGGGGCTGCCATGTAAGAACTCAAGAATCCATTCTCTCCATGCCATCATTATTTTATTTAACTTAATAGTCCCTACGTTAAGTGAAATCCCATGCCGTGGATCATGGTCATTCAAATGAGTACTTTCGTACGAGATACGGTATGCACATTCCTACAACGATACCCATACGGCTAGGTTGTAGGTTTTACATAGCGTAATGCAATCAATCAAATCTAACCACGGTAATCATGCCTTGACTATAAGTACACATGCTTCGTTTGTAGGAAATAAATAAATAATTGAATAAATAAATAAGTAGATTGAAGCCTGCATGTGCATGTATGTCAATATTCGGGATCAGCCAGTCGATTGCAATAGTTCATAACATGAACGTGTCTCATTCATTCATTTCAATAAGACGACTAGCCAGTCTCTTAGTTCCAACTAGGAACGCATGATCAATTTAGTCAAGATAACCATTATCATTAATGGTATCAAGGCATGAAAGTCATTTAGCATTAGTTAGGGTCGAGTCTATAACTCTCAAGGTCAAGTTCCAGTCTTACTGGATATCCATTAATCAATCAAGACACAGGGCACTCATACACTATCATTAACATGCTGAGATTATCAAATTCATGCAAAAAGGCGTAAGAATATAATAGGAGAATTATCAGGCTACTATTAGATGAATAAATTATAAAGCAATAGAAAACACCAAGGTCAGGAAGTCACGCTGACAAGTCTAGGCTAAGACCAACAAGTCACGCCAACAAGTCTAGCATGAAGGAGTGAGCGTAAAAAGTAGTACACTCAAGTAAGCGTGAGCGTGAAAAGTGAGACGTGACAAGTGATGCGTGACAAGTGATGCACGCTGGCACTATGAGCGTATGAGCGTGACAAGAAATTCACGCACGCACGCACGCACATCGTGAGGGTAAAAAAGTCACGCACGCAAAAGTCACGCATAATGTGAGCGTGAAAGTCACGCACGTAAGCACAGAGACATGAGTGTGAAAAGTCACGCACTCAGTATAAGACATGAGCGTGACTCAAAATTCACGCAGACAAACACGAGCGTGACAAAGGATACACGCACGCAGACGCGAGCGTGACTGAAAATACACGCACGTAAATGTGTGCGTGACTAAAAATACACGCACGCAAATGCGAGCGTGACTGAAAATACACGCACGCAAATGCGAGCGTGACTGAAAATACACGCAAACACGTAAAGACGTGTGCGTGACTGGGCTGATGTTTTACGCGAGCACGTAAGAACGTGTGCGTACAACATCTTCCGAACTCCAAGTTCTTATGGAGCCTCCGTTCCAGTGCTTGGAATACACGCTAAGTTGGTGGACCCAAGAACCCATGAACAACCGAAATACTATAACTTAGATCTAGAGAAAACCAGTCGTAGAAATCAAAAATGCTAAGAACTAAACTCTCTCAGAATCATGAGAGGAAGACAAATAAACCATAAAAATGGATGGAGAAGCAAGTTTGCACTTGCCTTCTCCCGCTGCTGCTGCTAGTTAGGTAGAGAAGTAATGAGAGGAAGAAGAAGAAGTAATGGTGAGAATGAAGTTATGAGGAGAGAGAAAGAGATGAGAGCTTTAAATAGGAAGGGGTGGTGGTAGGTGGGAGTTGGGCCGGGTTGCAAGGATCCATCCAAACCGAAACCCAATAAGACTAAAGCAGCAAATAAAATGCAGAAAAAATAAAATGCAGATATAAAATTGCAGAAAATTAATTAACATGAAATTTAAAGAGCAGATAATTAATTAACATGAAATTATAGGAATTTAAATACAGAATAATACATGATAAATACTAAATAAATACACATGAGTTGTACATGTATGAAAATACGTATTCCGGGAACGGGAAGTGACATCTCTACCCACCTTAGAAAAATTCCGTCCTCGGAATTTCAAATCCAAGCCGGATAGAAATATCAGAGCTAAACTAATACAAGCAATTCTAGTGAGCAAGCAATCATTGTTACCATATCAAAAGCAAGTACTATATGTGGAAATCCATCAATCTACGATATCAAGTAGTTCTACCCATAAAACGATAAGCATGAGGAATCAAGACAATCAAGGTACACAGAAAAAGATATACCTTGTGAGTCAACAGGTGTGGATACCGTGATCGGATATCATCCTCACGTTCCCACGTTGACTCTCCCAAGGAGTGATGACCCCAAGCAACACGGACAAGACTAATTGTTCGGTTCTTGAGTATCTTCTCTCTTCGGTCCAAAATGGACACAGGCTGTTCCTCGTAAGACAGGTTGGTACCAACAACCAGCTCAGAATGATCGAGGACATGACTTGGGTCCGATACATACCTACGTAATTGAGATACATGAAACACGTCATACACCTCTCGTAACGAAGGTGGGAGGGACAAACGATAAGCAACATCGCCTATCCTGTCAAGGATAACAAATGGGCCTACGTATCGTGGACTCAACTTCCCGCGAACGCCAAATCTAATGACCCTACGAGTAGGTGAGATCCGCAAGAATACGTGGTCCCCAACAGAGAATTCTAGCGGCCTACGATGCTGGTCCGCCCAATGACGATGTCGATCCTGCGCAACTCGAAGTCGCTCTCTAATTCCCTTAACCACTTCAACCGTCTGAACAATCATTTCCGGGCCTAGCATCTTCCTCTCCCCGATATCATCCCATGCAAGCGGTGACCTGCACTTCTTACCATATAATGCTTCGAATGGCGCCATCTGAATACTGGCTTGATAACTATTGTTGTATGAGAACTCGACCAAATGCAGGTGACTCTCCCAAGACCCTCCAAAATCTAGAGTGCAAGCTCGCAACATATCTTCTAAAGTCTGAATCGTTCTTTCTGATTGCCCATCCGTCTGCGGATGGTAAGCCGTGCTAAATCTTAACTTGGTACCCAGACTATGATGTAAGCTCTTCCAAAAGTGTGATGTGAAGCGGGTATCTCGATCCGACACAATATTGACAGGGACTCCATGCTGCCTGACTATCTGTTGCATATACAATTCTGCCAACTTTTCTGTAGATTGCCCTACTCTGAAAGAAAGAAAGAAAGTGTGCTACCTTCGTAAGTCGGTCCACTATCACCCAAATAGCATCTTTACCACTTGGTGATCTTGGTAAACCGGTTACAAAGTCCATTGTGATATGCTCCCATTTCCATTCCGGAATAGGAAGCAGTTGCAATAACCCAGCTGGCCTCTGCTGTTCTGCCTTTACCTGCTGACATACCAAGCAACGGGAAACAAATCTAGCTATCTCTCTCTTCATTCCGTTCCACCAGAAATGCTGCTTGATATCTTGGTACATCTTGGTCCCACCAGGGTGAACAGAATATTGAGAACTGTGAGCTTCTGCCATAATCTCCTGTCTGATATCTCCACTAGGCACACATAGACGTGATCCAAACCTAAGTGTACCATCTTCATGAATCCTCATCTCCTTCCTGAGTCCTGACTCACATTCTGCCCTAAGCTTCTGAATTCTCGGGTCCTGTGCCTGAGCTACCTTGATCCTGTCTACCAAGTCGGATTGAACTTGTAGACTAGTTAGAACTCCTACATCACTAGGAAGTATAACTTCGATGCCCATCTCCTGAAGGTCTTCTAAGATATGCTTCTGTGTTGTCAACATAAATGCCCCGCCTCTCCTGCTGAGAGCGTCTGCTACCACATTAGCCTTGCCTGGATGATACTGAAGCTCTACGTCATAATCCTTAATCAACTCCAGCCATCTTCTCTGTCTCATGTTCAGTTCCTTCTGAGTAAAGATGTACTTCAGACTTTTATGATCTGTGTACATCTCCACTCGATCACCATATAAGTAATGTCTCCAAAGCTTCAGAGCAAACACTACTGCCGCTAATTCCAAATCATGAGTTGGATAATTCTTCTCGTGGTCCCGAAGCTGCCTAGACGCATATGCTATCACTTTCCCATGTTGCATAAGGACACATCCAAGTCTTTTACCTGACGCATCACAATATACTGTAAAACCTCCGGGTCGAACCGACAATGTAAGAATTGGTGCTGATATCAACTTCTGCTTCAAAGTCTCGAATGATGTCTGACATTCTGCCGACCAAACAAATGGCACATCCTTCCGGGTCAAGCGGGTCATGGGCGCTGAAAGCCTTGCAAAGTCTGACACAAACCTTCTGTAATATCCTGCAAATCCCAAGAAACTCCGCACATCTGCTACGGTCTTGGGTACTGGCCAACTCTCTACTGCTTCTACCTTCTTGGGATCTACTGCTACTCCAGCTCCTGATATGATATGACCCAAAAATGAAATGTGATCCGACCAAAACTCACACTTGCTGAGCTTGGCATACAACTGGTTCTTTCTCAGAACCTGCAACACTTTCCTGAGGTGGTCTTCATGCTCCTCTTCACTAGCAGAGTATACAAGAATGTCGTCAAGAAACACAACGACAAACTGGTCTAAATATGGCATAAAGATGCGGTTCATCAAATCCATGAATATTGCTGGAGCATTGGTCAAACCAAACGGCATCACTAAGAATTCGTAATGCCCATACTTCGACCTGAACGCTGTCTTGGGAATGTCTTCCTTCCGAACCCTCACCTGATGATACCCTGATCGAAGATCTATCTTAGAGAAACCCTAGCTCTGCTCAACTGATCAAATAAGTCGTCGATCCTGGGTAATGGGTACTTGTTCTTCACTGTTGCCGCGTTAAGCTTCCTGTAGTCAATGCACAATCTGGATGACCCATCCTTCTTCCCCACAAGTACCACTGGTGCTGCCCACGGTGATACGCTAGCTTGGATGAACTTCTTCTCCTTTAATTCCTCTATGTGCTTACATACCTTGGCCTGCTCCGAATCCGCCATTCTGTAAACCCGATCTGATATCGGTTTAGTCCCTGGTGCCAATTCTATACTGAACTCAATATCTCTAACTGGTGGTAGACCTGGAAGTTCTTCAGGAAATACGTCTAGAAATTCTTCAACTACCTTCGGAATCTGAACTTCCTCCATGGCCGTTACTACTCCCTGCTCTTGCTGAGTTGCCTCTGATCTGACTAAGGTGAATCTCTTCATGCCTGGAATATCAAAAGATACACTCCCTCTATGACAATCTATTGTCGCATGACTGTCTTTCAGCCAGTCCATGCCTAAGATGACATCAAAATTTCCAACAGGAAATTCTATCAACCGGGCGGGTAAAGAATGCCCGCAAACTACAACGCTGCATGCTAAAATAACCTTACTGACTCCTACGAGCCCATTACCAGCGAGTATATTCAACCTCCCTGGCAATGCCTCGAACTCCATCCCTAGTCGTGTCGCAAATCGTGCAGATATAAATGAATGGGATGCTCCCGAATCAAACAATGCTACTGCGGGATATGAGGCGATGAGAATGTTACCTGCCACAACATCTCCCGATGCCAATGCCTCTTCCAAGGACAGAGTAAATGCTTGCCCTCGACCTCCTTGCTGATTTCCATGCTGCGGCCTAGCCTGGTGTTGCTGCTGGCCCCTGCCTTGATGATGCTGGGGTGGTCTATGCTGGTGTTGCTGCATCGGCGGTCCCTGCTGCCGAAACATCTGAGCCTGCGGTACTAACGGACGCTGCGCCAATGGCCTAACTGCCACCGCTGGCCCTCGATACTGGCCTGCCCCTGGTGCTGGCAGAGCAGGAAACTGCTGCCCTGGTCCTCCTGACCTCGAATTCATGGGACATGTGGTAACCTGATGATCTGGATTTCCACATATCAGACACAGTCCATTCAATGTCCGACACACATCTCTAGTGTGTCCCATCTTCCCACAATAAGTGCAGCCCGCCGGGGGTTGCTGGTTCTTCCTCTGTTGCTGTTGCTGCTGCTGCCTGGGCGGTGCTGGCCCTCGTATCGCCACATCGTGGATACGAATGCCAGGGGATGGTGCTGTTGTTCGGGGCGCTGCTCCCCCTCCTCCTTCAATCTGACTGTGGGATCTCTTCTGACCCCCAGTCCTAGTCGTAAGCCTCTGAATGGTGATCTCATGCATGCGAGTTGCCGTCAATACTTCGTCAAAAGTCTGGTAATTGTGCCCCTCTATCAATTGCAAGAGTTTAAGATGAAACCCTTGCTGAAACCTCATAGCCCTATGGCGCTCTGTTGCCACCATCTCTGGGGCGAATCTACTCAATCTGCAGAACTCCGCTGCATAAGCATCTACAGTCTTGCCGGCCTGCCTGAGGTTGATAAACTTCTGTTGTAGCTCAAACTGCGCCACAACTCTATAGTACTTGGTCTTGAATCTTGCTGTGAAATCGTCCCAGGCCACAGGACGTCTGATGCCTACTTCCTCTGATTCCCACCAATCACGTGCGAGATCCTGAAGTAACAACTTCACTAGATCCACACGTTCTTCTGCCGGTACCTTAGCTGCTGTCAGGATAGCCTCTATATCCTTAAGCCATGCGTCTGCTGAGATGGCATCCTCCGTGCCCTCGAAACGGCGGGGGTTGTACTTGCAAAACCTGGCTGATGCTCCTGAATCAGCCCTCACTCCTCTTTCCAAAGCCGTCTGCAATCCTTGGTTGAGCAACACATTCTGCTCTTGTAGCTGAGTGTGCATGCGCTGCTGGGCCAACATCTGATGTTGTTGAGTAGCCATCATTCCTCTCATGATCTCCAGAAGGGCTGGTGTATCCACTCCCAAGGTAGGTGGAACTGTTGGTGGTGGTGGAATATCTGGATACTGCGGTTCTACTGTCACTTCTTCCTGGATAGCCTCCTGAGGTGAGACTGGCCCTTGTTGCTGACCAACCTGGTCAGGTTGCCCATGCTGCCCTTGTTGTTGCTGTCCAGCTCTAACTGAAGCGGACGTAGTGCCCCTAAGAAAAGGGACAAGAGAACAATCAAACGACCGGACATGAAGGATCAATGAAGTCAAAGGATACCAGAATTTCAAGCAAGGGCTGAGAACGATGAATCATGAGATCAAGGGGGAACATGTGTGATTGAGACATCCTATAAATCAAAACACCCCACAAGTCTAAAATTAGACCTGCATGGGCCACCACTAAAACCTTGTCACGCCCCAGAACCAGAATACTGGAGAGCGGGGGAATGACTCAGCCAGCTACGTATTACGGGTAGATGAATACCGTATAATACGATCAATGCTGTCTAACCAGACGAGGGGGTGCATACTACATAAAAGTCTTTCTATGGTTACTTCACATCTATTGTCTCAATCATTCAAAACAAGAAACAGAAATATAGAACATGTAAGATGAAGCAGTAAGGCGTCCCAAACGCTCAGTCAAAATATTCTTGAGATCTGGCTTTACAAAACATAGCCAGATGATATAACAAGTATACACAATTGTTATCAGCTGCAGTCTGACTTAATTACAATTATGCAAAAAGTAAGTACAAGACTATCCGACTAACATGTCGGTGCCAAACGGCTAAGTATGAAGTAAATGACAAAACGAGCGGTGAAGTAAGGAACCCACTCGAGTCCTCCTGCGATCATTCCCCTAGTATTGACCATCTTGGAGGTAGAAGTACGTTGGATCCTCGGGAACCGGCTCTAAATCTGGCCATGTAAAACCAGAGAGGTTAGACCTCTAACAGCAAGTACCACAAGGAAGGACGATATGAAGGACTAAACCAGTAAGTAAAAGAATATAATAATAGACCTCTGCTTGCTACTAGGATTCACATCACATCACGACACTTCGAACCAACCTCCCAACCAAACAAGGACAGAAGTTGACCCGTCATGTCCTGACATTCTGATCATCCCAGTTAGGTAATAGAGTAGTACAGTACACAAACAAATCATCTTGAACGGCCAAGAAAATCCTACGACTTGCTATTGTGAGTCCCAAGTTATCCTGGAATTATGCAATTAGGGATTCCTCAGTTCTTACTATGTGCGAGCAAGGCTAGTCTATCTAGTCAATCATGTGCGCCATGCATGAATTAGACGAGTCCCAGCAGGACGCCCGCCAATATACAATATACAATAATAATAAAAGCAGATACCGTTCCCTGCCCGTGTGGCAGATTTACAGTATCTGTGGGAACCAGCCGGCCCGTCGGGTGCTACTCATCCCAAGGGGGCTGCCATGTAAGAACTCGGGAATCCATTCTCTCCATGCCATCATTATTTTATTTAACTTAATAGTCCCTACGTTAAGTGAAATCCCATGCCGTGGATCATGGTCATTCAAATGAGTACTTTCGTACGAGATACGGTATGCACATTCCTACAACGATACCCGTACGACTAGGTTGTAGGTTTTACATAGCGTAATGCAATCAATCAAATCTAACCACGGTAATCATGCCTTGACTATAAGTACACATGCTTCGTTTGTAGGAAATAAATAAATAATTGAATAAATAAATAAGTAGATTGAAGCCTGCATGTGCATGTATGTCAATATTCGGGATCAGCCAGTCGATTGTAATAGTTCATAACATGAACGTGTCTCATTCATTCATTTCAATAAGACGACTAGCCAGTCTCTTAGTTCCAACTAGGAACGCATGATCAATTTAGTCAAGATAACCATTATCATTAATGGTATCAAGGCATGAAAGTCATTTAGCATTAGTTAGGGTCGAGTCTATAACTCTCAAGGTCAAGTTCCAATCTTACTGGATATCCATTAATCAATCAAGACACAGGGCACTCATACACTATCATTAACATGCTGAGATTATCAAATTCATGCAAAAAGGCGTAAGAATATAATAGGAGAATTATCAGGCTACTATTAGATGAATAAATTATAAAGCAATGGAAAACACCAAGGTCAGGAAGTCACGCTGACAAGTCTAGGCTAAGACCAACAAGTCACGCCAACAAGTCTAGCATGAAGGAGTGAGCGTAAAAAGTAGTACACTCAAGTAAGCGTGAGCGTGAAAAGTGAGACGTGACAAGTGATGCGTGACAAGTGATGCACGCTGGCACTATGAGCGTATGAGCGTGACAAGAAATTCACGCACGCACGCACGCACATCGTGAGGGTAGAAAAGTCACGCACGCAAAGTCACGCATAATGTGAGCGTGAAAGTCACGCACGCAAGCACAGAGACATGAGTGTGAAAAGTCACGCACTCAGTATAAGACATGAGCGTGACTCAAAATTCACGCAGACAAACACGAGCGTGACAAGGATACACGCACGCAGACGCGAGCGTGACTGAAAATACACGCACGCAAATGTGTGCGTGACTAAAAATACACGCACGCAAATGCGAGCGTGACTGAAAATACACGCACGCAAATGCGAGCGTGACTGAAAATACACGCAAACACGTAAAGACGTGTGCGTGACTAGGCTGATGTTTTACGCGAGCACGTAAGAACGTGTGCGTACAACATCTCCCGAACTCCAAGTTCTTATGGAGCCTCCGTTCCAGTGCCAGGAATACACGCTAAGTTGGTGGACCAAGAACCCATGAACAACCGAAATACTATAACTTAGATCTAGAGAAAACCAGCCGTAGAAATCAAAAATGCTAAGAACTAAACTCTCTCAGAATCATGAGAGGAAGACAAATGAACCATAAAAATGGATGGAGAAGCAAGTTTGCACTTGCCTTCTCCCGCTGCTGCTGCTAGTTAGGTAGAGAAGTAATGAGAGGAAGAAGAAGAAGTAATGGTGAGAATGAAGTTATGAGGAGAGAGAAAGAGATGAGAGCTTTAAATAGGAAGGGGTGGTGGTAGGTGGGAGTTGGGCCGGGTTGCAAGGATCCATCCAAACCGAAACCCAATAAGACTAAAGCAGCAAATAAAATACAGAAAAATAAAATGCAGATATAAAATTGCAGAAAATTAATTAACATGAAATTTAAAGAGCAGATAATTAATTAACATGAAATTATAGGAATTTAAATACAGAATAATACATGATAAATACTAAATAAATATACATGAGTTGTACATGTATGAAAATACGTATTCCGGGAACGGGGAGTGACAACATGATAAAGTACATGAACATGAAATACCCGATGCACCCGTAGAGAGATAACATCTCAGAAAAGGATCCATATAGTACTAATCCGTGAAGATACGTGTCAGCATCAAGTAAAGTAATCTAGAGCAAGAGTATAGTCCAGACAAGTATAAAAAGATCAGAAAATGTACTCGCCTGCTAACTGAATGTCCAAGACGAAAGTACTGTCCGAGGAGTGGTGTCTGGCTCCTATTAGAACAGTACAAGTCACAACAAGTCCAGAATAGTAATAAGATGCACTACGATGTATTCTACATGACTCTAGGTCAATCTAGACCAAAGTCAACTCTTGGTCAACTCTGGTCAACGCTAGAAGTCAAACTAGGTCAACCAAGTCAAACCTAAGTCAAACTAGTCTAACTAGTCTATTCTAGATCTAACAAGACTACACAAGTCTAATCTAGGCTCACTTAGTCAAGCAGACACACACATAGGCCATAGGCTAAGAGACTAGGCCATAGGCTAATAGGCAATACCATGCCTAAGCCAACCATAAATCACAACACAAGATATTATGTCACTCCCCGATCCTGGAATACGTATTTTAATACGTAAATCGATATATTGTATTTACCTTGTATTTATACTATATTTATTATGCTGTGTTTCTTCATGCATCTTTCAAAATAATATTTTGTAATTTATTTTCTGCATTTGGGCCGACAGTTTTGGTTCAATTGGGGAACCTATTTTCGGTTCACCCATGGTTCACCAAGAACCCTTTGGTTCATCATGAACCCTTGGGTTCAAGGTCTATATTATAACCCATCTCATTCTCTCTCCTCTCATTTTACTTTCCTCTCATTTATTTCCTCTACCAACCAAGGCAAGTACCAACTTGCTCAAGAGATGGATCATAATTTTATCTATGATTTCTTACAAAACTATTTGCCAAAACATGTTCTTCTTCTCAATCTATACTAGTTTAGAACTTGGAAATTTCCATTTTGAAGCTTTGATTTTTGTAGATCTAGGTTTTAATCATTTTGGATTTTACATGGTTTGATCTACTTTAGTTGGAATTTATGGGTTTTTGATGCTTCCTTGTGGAAGAGCATTCAGTTTTACCCAAGTTGGAACTTTGGAAATCCGGATTTAGAGTTCGGATGGCCAAGTTATATTATTTTGAAGTTTTTGGGTTCAGCCATGGTGTTCTTGCTGTTTGGAGAAGATAGTGAACAGTGTGCTCCTGTTTGAGCATGCTTCCTGTTGGAAGCGTGTCTCTCTCCTTGAGCTTGCGTGACTTTTCACGCAGCTCCTCCTTGAGCTTGCGTGACTTTTCACGCAGCTCTCTCCTTGAGCTTGCGTGACTTTTCACGCAGCTCTCTCCTTGAGCTTGCGTGACTTTTCACGCAGCTCTTCCCTTGAGCTTGGGTGACTTTTCACGCAGCTCTTCCCTTGAGTCTGCGTGACTTTTCACGCAGCTCTCCTCTGAGTGAGCCTGCGTGACTTTTTCACGCACGCTGTCTTGAGTGAGCCAGCGTGACTTTTACCCCTTGAGCGTGCGTGCTTTTTTGCGTACGCCTTTGATATTTTATTAGATATTATATGCCCATTTTATATCCTTACGCCTTTTGTCCTGAGTATGATATGAGCACTAATATAACCCCGGAGAACAAAGTGTTCCTACCTAATATATGTACCTGAATGTCCCAGTTCTTGTTCATGCTCGACAAATGACTCGTAACTCCACGTGGCGTATTTGCAATGATGCATTACACTAAGGAGGGTAGAACATGTTGACATACTGATTGACATGGATCCTCTTGGGGTACTCGTACTTGAGTACGACATTTAGAAGGATAATCATGCAAGCCACAGCAGAGTCCAAGATTTCACCTAGGGTTAAATTAGGCAACTAAATGTACTAGATGCATGGGGAGGGCCAAATCCCGAGATCGTGTTACACCAGCCGCCTTGAGATATGTCTTGACGCGCCGGCTGGTCTCCACGGATACGTGTCATCCGCAACGAGTGGATGACTGTATCCGATAAATTCCTGCTATATTTACATGTTTTTGGCAAGGTGGCCTTACGAGACCTGTGCTCAATAACACCTGTCTACGCGAACCCCTGGGTTGGCTAGCCTTGCTGGAAAGATACGATCTGAGGATTTCTAATAACATGACGCGAGGATACCTCGTCCCACTAGAAACTCGTAGACTTGATTGGCCGTAAAAACGACTTGCTTGTATCCTATTTACCTTCCGTGAATAACTGAGGGAAGCGGACTGTCATGGTACGGGATCCAACCCATATTCTGTTGGATTGTTGGGTTGGTTATCGTACTATGGCAGGCTTGTGGACCGAAGTTATGAACGAAGACTTATTCTGTTTGTGAAGTGCTACTTCTGTGAATGACGGGGAACATGGTCTATCGTGGTACGTGATCCAAACCCATGTTCTTGTTTGATTGGGTTGGTTATTGTGCTGGATAGGCTATCGACCGAAGTCACGATCAGGAGATTTTATTGTTTATACCTTTTAACTTATGTGAAAGTTATAGAGTACGACCGTCCCGACTCCATGCGGCACCTTTTGTCCTTGTTTGGTTGTAAAGGTGCCATATGGTTCGAGGATGTTGCGCTACCCTATAATAGTAAGTATTACTATTATCAACATTCTATTTAACTGGGTTTTAATCTTAACTCTTGTGCCCCTTTGGCGGTACTTGCTATTCGGGCTGACCCCGCTGGTTTTGTTTGGCCAGATCCCGTAGCAGAGCCTGAGGACACGATCTTCCTCCCTGACATCCATGGGCAACTAGGAGCATGGCAGTTCGGGGACTCGAGTGGGTTTCTTCTCCACCACTCCTGCTTATACTTTTGCGCGTTTAGCCACCGGCACCTGTTAGCCGGATTACTTGTATTTTGTGTCAGTACAGAATTGGAAATAAACAGACTGCAGCTGTGTATTTTGTACTCCTGACTCTTCGAGATAGCTAAATTATAAGCTAGTCTCTCATCGTTTTGATGAAGCGTCGGGGACGCCTTACTGCTTTATCTTTAATGCTCATTTATTTGCTGATGTGATTTGGTTGATTGAGACATAGAACTCTGTGGGACCATAGGAGATTGATTGTGCAGTACCCCCTAGTCTCTCGACAGCCACGATCGAGTAGACGTTACGTACCTCATATGGAGAGCTGGCCTAGTCCGTCTCCGTATTTCGGTACTGGGGCGTGACATATATCTATATCTAAAACAATACACATATTGATGTATTTATAATATAACTAAAATACATATTAGCTTATAGACCACTATGATATATCACCCATACATATATGTCATATATTAATAGCACACATCATATATAATAGATATATATATATATATATCTATAATATATATATATATATATATATATATATATAATATATAATATATATAGATATATATAGATATATATATATATTGTATGGTACCCATACATATATATATATATATGGGTACCCATATAATATATATGTATGGGTACCATACATATTATATATAATATATATATATATATTATATATTATATTATATATATATAATATATATTATATATATATACACATATATAATACATATGTAAGGAGAGAGGGGATACATGTACTCAAGTGTGTGTGTGTCATGAATGTGTGTGAAAGATTACAAGAGTGTGTGTGTGCATTAGTGAGAGTGAAAACAGTGAGTGTTCATGTGTGTGATAGAGTTTAGGGTGTATCAGTGAAGTGAGGTGAGTGAATCCTGAAAATAGTGTGCAGTATTAGGCAAAAACAGTGAGTGTTCTTAAACCTAGGATCTCATGTGACAGTTCAATATCCCAGATTTCAAAGGGAAATCAGCATTTCAGTTAAAATAGGAAAACCAATTCTAGTTAACCATTTCAATCTCAGGTTAAAACATTGAAGAACCATCATTCAGTCCAATCATACTTAGATTAATACATTGAAATCATTTAACAGTTCATCAAAAACTCAGTTTTACAATCTCACATTGTATTCTCAGAATTTTGACTCAAACAACCATCACATCACCCCAAATTCGACAACCAATAGAAACACATAGGTGTACCACATAGAGGTTTAAACCATACTAATTAACAGTTAAAAAAGGTTAAATAGATGCTCAAATTTCATATTTAAATCTGGAACAACACAGGAAAGAACTGTATTTAAAGTATCAGTAAATTTAGGGAAATCGAGAAATGAGCATTGAAATTAAACTAAACACCAAATCAAAGGTTGGTAATGCAAGTACACATAGTGTATGTGTCATACAATATATTTTGTCCACCCAAGTGGACACAAACGTGTCTAAACAGATTTAAAAACATGAAACAGTACAAACAGGACAATTCCTCGTGCACGTGTTCACAGAGTTCGTGCACACGACACGACACGACACGACACAGACCTCATGGTCGTGTCCCAGTGTCGACTAGGACTAGGGCTAGGGCTAGGACACCCTGACACGTGTCTACGATACGCGTGCGTGCGATACGACACGCGTATCAGCGCTGGAAATCGACAGCTGTCGATTCAATAAAAAATCGATGCACGGCTTCGTGCGTGTCCGACACGACACGAGGACTCATGAAACTTGGGGAGCCTCGTGTTAGTGTCAGCCCCGACCCACGTGTCAAATTTCCCGTGTCCACGTGGCGTGTCCAGTGAGTTGTGGCCCCCAAGTAGCAGGGCAAGCAAACAGTGCGCGCACGTGAGGTGCACCCGCGTGTTCGTGTGTCCCCCGACCCGACACGACACGAAAACCACACTCAGACACTGGAAATCCATAAGCAATGTAAAAACCTAATTTCCTATTCATTAGTTTCCTAAAAATTAGTCGAAATGCCCATTGGGACATTTCATCAAACACTTGACCATATGACTGATACGTGTCCAAATAGGACACAAAAGGACACGAAAACTAGGGTTAGCTAGTCCTACTGTTAGGTTAGGCCTAGGGCTTCCTAGATATGCAATAAAATCAGAATTCTATGATGTAGAATGGAATTTACCTATATGTGTCAAAATCCTCAAAAAGCTCCAAAGAGAGGTATTCCTCTTGATAGCCAATTTCTCCAAATTGCTCCCAAGTTGAAATATCCTTACATAAACAGCAAGAACAAAAAATTAGAATCTATAGCAATTGGTTTGGGGAAAAAGGAGTTAAAATGGATTTCTATGATTTATTGAAGATGGAGACTTACCTCTTTCTAAAACTTTGCAAAATTCCTAATGGGCTAGCCCTAACTTTGAGGAGCATTAAATAGAGGGGGGGGATCATGTGGCCGGCCAAAAGAAATTAGGGTTAGGGTTTGGTTACATGGTGTGGGCCTATGGGCTTTTAGGCTTAAGTCTTAGTCATGACTTATGAAGTCACAAGCCATTCTAGCCTAATCAATTCCTAATCTCCCCAAATAAGTTCTAATGAGTTAATCATCACTAACTTAGGTCAAGCTAAGGTTACTTAACCTAACCAAGTAGTCATGACCTAGGTTAGTCTCCTAGTCAACACTAGTCAAAGTCAACTATAGCACCAAAATCATTATACTAAAAATCACTAAAAATCACATTAATTCTAATAAATCTAAATATACATAATAATTCCAAATAATTCCCAAAATTTCAAAAATGACCAAAATACCCTCAAGCTAGAAAAGTGGTAGTGACATACAGCCACGCTACAAGTCATCATACCATTATACTTGAAGAACTACTATGAAACGGTAAAAACACCCCTCGTCGACAAGTAGTCCATGACCATGCACCTACGACAACATCTAGACTCACGTAAATGCAAGGCCTAATTTGTGGAAACTCAACCAAACTTAGCAAATCGTGCTTTGAAACCATACTTACAAATCATGCATCGAAACCATGAGACTCCCACAAGGGACCGCCTCGGCGACTAACCATCGCTCAACTTTCCATTGCGACTAACCATCGCTCAGACCTAACAGTCTTTTTGAACTCAGAGAACGGCTACAGCATAGCCTTCCCACTTACTTGAACATAACGTGTTCCTTAAGTGTCAATAGACCGTGCTAACTTCCCACTGAACCAACCGTGGCCCGTGCCTTAACCAACTCATGTCTACGCGACGCTATCGCCCAAGTCATACTTTATATGACGGGCCTTGGGATCGTGGGACTATTTAACTTGACAACCGCAAAAAAAGCGGACAACACTTGGGATGACTTAGGTCGAACGACATAACTTTGCCTAACTTACTCAAGCCTACAACTTAACCCGAGGGACGAGCAAAGGCTATGCCAAGCTTGCATCGTGCAAGCGTGCATGCTTTATCGAACATTTACGCGGGCGACGCCTATGACTTAGGCTAATTCATGGTTTTGTATCGAAAACCAACTTTCCTTCTCCCAAGCCAGGGACGAAGGATCGAATGTCATTTTCAAAGAACGCCGTGCACCAACTCTAAGCCGACCGTTGGACCTTTCCATATTCTAACTCAATTCGACCTGTCGGGATTATTCCCATAGCTATGTGGATTCGTCTATTTTATTATCAAGCCTACTTGCAAGTTGAAAACATGCTTTTATTATGTGAAGGCTAAGATGAGACAAGTTCACCGAAACTACCCCACATGAGCGAGGAGTCGCCTCGACCGAGCGGGCCTCGAGCAAGCTGTTGCAAGGCTAAGTCCGAACGCCGTTGGCGTTTCGATTCCTCCGATTGACGGAGCTGGACAGGGCACTAAAGGTATAAGATCTTGACGGGTGGCGGAAGATCAGTAGATCGAGCCACGGGGCGTATTATTTCTTCCGTTTATTTGCTGGAAGTTGGGAGACAGGGCCCAACATGCATGCAATGCAGGGTGCAAAAGTTCCGTACATATCGCCGGACATCTAAAATAAAAATAAAAATAAAGAACACCCCTAAGTTCTTAAGTCTAATTATTCGATCCATTAGTAGCCAACAACAAGTATTGTATCCATTAGCCAACCACAAAATCAATTAGCCAACTAGCAAATAATTCAATCAATAATTGATTTTATATTACTTCTAATTTAAAAATATTTTATTAGTTTTTATCATAAAGATAATCTCATATCAAAGTGTAATTGTTAAGAAGATTTTTCTTTCGCATAAGCTTCAGAGTTCATATGCAACTAGGTCAATTTAGAATTCTAACGAGGCTACCAATGATCATGAACATGAAAAAAAAAGCTTTAGATCATAGCATATAAGTAAATGTACAAGTAAGAAAATATGATCTTTATCGGTGGTGGTCCGAAACTTCTCGAGCGCTCGTGTTGATAACGTATTGTAAAATAAAAGAGAATGCAATATTATAGCCGAATGCAATTGATTTGCATCTCTTATTAACAATATATCTAGAGACAATAGAAAAATGGTGGTTGTAAAATCTTCTACTATATAATGTGGCTTCAAAACAGCTCAAAAGTGAACCGTCTAATTCGTATGTACCATGGTCCATTTTTATAAAAAAATTATGTAAAAAAATTGTTGAGAAAAGTTTAAATTTGTTATATATTCAACATGGAGAAACGAACTCATGCAAACAAGAATAATACCTCTCACCTTAACCACATGAGTTAGAAAAAAATATTTGACTAATAATCAGTGGCGTAGCAAGAACTTTTATCCGGGCACAATACTTATATACATATAATAAATTATAATAGAACTAATTAGTGTTTATAACCTAAATTTTATATCAATTTAGAGTTTAAGCACTGATATGACCAATTGAAAAGTTTGACCTTAGATTTTTTTTTCCCATATACCCTCCCTTCCATGCATGATAAGAAACTTTCATATATGCTAGAGAGGGTATTAATAGAAAAAGTAAAATAGAAATAAAAATTCAGGGTCAAAATTTTTTAATTGGACATGTCATGGCTTAAACTATCAGCCTATATAAAATTTAGGGTATAACGCTAATTAGCCCATTAATAACACATTTATAATCCACACACACACACACACCCCACACACAACAACACACACACACACAATATTATATATATATATATATATAGATATATATATAGATATATATATACTGGAAATTGCTGAGATACCCACCCGCAAGGTGGGTTTTATGAAATACTCAACATTATGTATTTTCACGTTAAATATTTCAAGATTCCCTTTAGATGCTCTGTATTTACAAAATTGCCATTTTGATAATAATAACTACCCATTCGCGCAAATATTTTGGTCTTATATATATATATATTATATATATATATATATATATATATATATATATATATATATGTATTTGTATTCATAACTCAAATTTGGATTGCGATTTCGTCTTCTTCTTCTTCTTTTCACAAGAGATCTGAATTCCATTGCTTCATCTTCAGCAGAGATCGCAAAGATCGTTCGTAGTTCACTGTGATCATTCTCCGGCACTTTAACATGGAGAATATAGTTAACACGGATAATGGACATTCTCCGGTACTTTAACACGGCGAATGATCATCGTCGTGAGAATTACACGGTGAATGGCCATTCTCTGCACTTAAATACGGGAAATGGCCATTCTCCGTGAGTTTAACACAGAAAATAATATTCTCCTGCATGTTAATACGGGAATAGCCATTCTCCGTAATTTTAACATGGAGAATGACTGGTCATTCTCCGTGATTTTACAAACACGGATAATGGTCATTCTCTGATTTTACAATGGCGAATGGCCATTCTTCGTGATTTTAACACGAAGAATGGTCATTCTTCTGCATTCTAACACTTTGAAGGGGGTCTTGTAGAAGATACAACAAAATATACAACAAATTTTTTTTTAACAGAACATACAACAAAAAAAATCACAAAAGTTGTTTTTATTAAAAATCACACCTACAATGGTCTATTACAGATTCATTGTGATTATATGGAAAGAACTCCTAAAGATCTACAATGGGGTTAGTCTTCACAGTATGATCATAGGACTCTTTTGTGAGAACTAAGCAATTATTGCTCTACACTGAATAGCTCCACAACTTTTACTCTTGCGGCAAGAGACTGCAGATATACGATGTGAATGCAGTCGCCATCAAGGTCTGCGCCCACAGAACCCCCAAACGCAGCGAGCCATTTTCTCGTCAGAGTATACCACTTCCTGAAGCACTATTGGCTCGCGGTAGCTCCTAAGGCTCTTCCAGCATAACGAAGGCGTGCAGCCGCTATGACCAGGCAAAGAACAACATGTTGCTTTCGGGTTGGCAATCAACCAAAACCCTGTCGTCAGGACCTCCAAGACGTCGCTCAGGTTCTAACTCCTCATGGTGGGCATTCCGGTACATCTCGACACTCATCAACAGCTCTTGTACAAAGACATAGTTTCTTTAAACGAAGGGATCCACAACCAACACCAAACTTGTGCAAGGCCAACGACGGCCGTTCGAAGCTAAGTCTGGGTCAAGAACGGTGTTGGGAATGCTAAGAGAGGAAGATGCGAATCTTTTAAAAACTCTCCCTTATATAGGGTGAGTGTGGTCCAAACCACTGGTTACGCGGCCGTCAGTTAAGACTCCCAAATTCATGGGATGAACCAAGGACTCAGTATAATGAATCATTTAATAGGTTCATTTTACTAAGTCCTAAGCCCAAACTAATGGGATGAACGTAGGGCTCAGTATGACTATTTCTGCAGGTCATTCTCCGTCATTTTAGCACAAAAAATGAAAATTCTCCGTGATTTTAGCATGGAGAATGACCATTCTCATTCATTTAATACGGAGAATGACTATTCTCCGTAATTTTAGCATGAAGAATGGCAATTCTCCGTATTTTAACACGAAGAATGACCATTTTTTTTGCATTTTATCATGGAGAATCAACATTTTCCGTGATTTTAATATGGAGAATGGCTATTCTCGTGATTTTAACACGAAGAATAACCATTCTTCTGCATTTAATTCTCCGTGATTTAACACGAAACCATTCTCCTACATTTTAACACGGGAAATGGCCTTTCTCCGTGATTATACCACGGAGAATGACCATTCTTCGTCATTTTAACACGGGAAATGACCATTCTCCTGTATTTTAACATGGAAAAAGACATTCTCCGTCATTTTAACACGGAGAATGACAATTATCCATGTTTTAAGACGGATAATGACCATTCTCCTGTATTTTAACCTTTGGCTTATGTGCAACTCTCTTAATTCTATGTGATTCTCCGTCATTCACTGAAGTGGGAACTGATGATAACGACATGGTGTGAAGCTTGCGAATGGAGAATCACTGACGAGTTTTGAAGTAAGGTTTGAAGATTTGGAGGGAGAAAACCTAGATTCGAAAGTGAGTAGCGTATGGAAGAAGTGTAAGAATCGAAACGTTTTTTTTTTGAAAAGTAGGTTTCGTGGGTGTTTTCAATAAATTAGAAGGGCAAAAAGATTATTTCGCACCCTTTATATATTTTTTGCTAATTCTGGACACGCGATAAAATGTTATTTTGCGGAGATTTTTCATAAAACTTTTGCGAGTTTTGGACATTTCATAAATAATTTATATATATATATATATCATAAACGATTACAATTATTAAATAATTGTTTCTTTACAATAAAACTATTTGAAGACTTCATAATGATGATATTTTAATTATCAACGACATCCAATACGCCTCTTTCAATATATGCCACTAAACAATCATTCATAATCTTATCTTCCAATCAATTACGTAATAAAATTTTAATAATTTTCATTGAAGAAAATACCCTCTCTACAGTTGTTGTGCCCGACACGACACAACAAGACCAAGTAGCACCATAGATGGAGTGGAAGAAAGTATGTCCTTTTGGAAAGAAACGC
>JANAVB010019233.1:0-33682 GCA_029216955.1 Iris pallida
TATATATTACTTGAAAATATATTTTATTAGTAAAAATATGTTTTTAGGCAAACATTTAATATCGAAATCGTTTTAGGCAAAAATTATAAGTTTGTAAAAATACACTTTTTAGGTAGAAAGCTATATTTTGTTAGTTAAAAATAATTTAGATAATTATTCGAAAGTACTTAGAAAATTATTCTATAAGTTGGAACATATTTTTCTTATTCAAAATATTTATATAAGTACATAAGGTCTAGAAAAAGAAAAGAAGCTAAATTTTGTCAAAATAATTTTTAGGCCAAGATGTCTATAAAATAATATGATAATAATATTTCCCAAACATTTATATTTAAAATATTAATAGGAATATTTTTACTTAAAATTAAATAATAATTGCATTAATAATAATAATACTAACAATCATATATGATAGGTTTAGCAAGCTAATAAAATAATAAAATAATAATTAATACAAAGTTGTTTCTTCCACCATCAAATAATAAAAAAGAAACATTAGAAGAAGAGAGTGACTGAAAAGAGGAAAAGGAACAAAGAGGGGAAGATTAAGAACAGGGGAGAAGAACGAGGGAGGGAGGGAAAGAAGAGAGGAGAGAGAGATGGGGAGAAGATGGAGAGCAAGAAGAGGGTTTGAGAGTGGCTTACTGGGGGAAAGCTCTGGCAGAGCCGGAGGCTGGAGCTCCGCCGGGGCACGTGGGGTCTGACGATGTCGAATTTGTCAGGCGGTCGTGGCGCAGCGGAGCGCAGTGGCGGTCGACGCTCGTGGGTCGGGACGGTTGTGGAGACAGGGCTTCACCGAAGCTCGTACGACCACGACGCACGACGAGGCGGAGGAACTGGAGGCAGGTGTGGAGGCATAGGGGTCAGATCTCGCAGTGGTGCACAACCTTACTACGACGCGGGCGGCGAGGTAATTGATGCTGGTGGTGGTGGTTGTGTTTTGATTTTTGTGGCTTGGTTGGTGAGGGTTATGGGGGGATCGACGTCTGCGGGAGGCGGTGTGGTTTGTGTCGCTGGAGGTAGAGGCGGCCGGTCGACAGGGGAGTCTAGGGTTCCGGTGAAGGGATTTTGGTGGGTTCTGCTGGATTGGTAAGATGATGTCATGGTGATGAAGGTGGGGGTCTTAGGGAAGAACAGGTGGCGGCGGTGGCCGTAGTGGAGCGGCGTCGTCGGGTCTGTAGGATTGTGGGTGGATGGGGGAGCAAGGGTCGAGCTGCGCTTGTAGAGATGGTCGCGGTGGTGGACGTGGTGAAGGTGGCGGTTTGACGTCGTAGAGCGCCGGCAGCAGAGACGGGTGGTAGTCCGAAGTGGAGGCGCGCAGTGCCCGGGTGTGGCCTGCTGTGATAGATTTTTCTGACGAGGCGGTAAACAGGGTTAGGTTTGGACTAGAGTTTACTGTTTGGGTTTATGTCGAGATGTTCGACATAGAAAGCATACTGGGTTCGTGTCCTGCATGACGCGGGTGGGGTCAAAGTTGTGACCGGTGTGTCGGACATGAAAAATATAATGTATATGTAAAATATAATCTAGTAGAAAGACACCGGGGTCGGATCCGAGGCCGACACGGCTGACACGAAAAAGTGGTGGACACGGACATGATGCACCACACTTTGGTGGAGAGAAATTTGGGCTTGTGGAATTCTAGAAAAAGATCAAAGTAGCCCCTCCTTATATAGGAGATGGAGACTCCTAGTTAGATAAGGGTTAGAAAATCAAATCCCCATTTGATTAATTCACCATTTAATTTAAATAGATTTAAAACCAATTCAATACAATCTAAATCCAATTTAAATCTAGATAATCTCGTCTTTACTTTAGGACTATTTAAATAAAATCAATAAAATACATTCCAAATTTAAATCACCATAATTAATTAAGCATTAAATCAAACAAATTTCCAAATTAACTTTTTAAAAAAAAATCGACAATCATAATAAATATTTTAATATTTGAAATACCATTTTGCAAATAAATAAAATAATTTCAATTAATTTTTGAAAATCAAATATACATGAATTTAATTTCACGTACCTTGCATGCGAATAGAACATATTATTTACAAAATATTATTTCCTAAATTATCACATATACTTTTAAAACAATTACAATAGCCTTTTTATAATAAACAAAATAAAATAATGTTTTGGCAATCGTGACGCATTTTATAACTTAGTAGATAATGATATTTACTTATACTATTTTGAAACGAAATATCTATTTTTCTATAATAAAATTTTTTGTGTAAAGAATAAATATTTCATATATATGTATTCGCAGTCGACGTACAAAATAAAATAATACCGAAATAAATTATTTATATATAAAAAAAAATTATAGTAAAAATTTAGGAGGTTTACGACCTGCTAGAATTTTAGTATTAAATTATTTGCATAGCGAAACATAATAGCATCTTACCTCGTTTTAGGAGGTGATGCAATAACAGATCATCTCACCTACTTACAACAACATTTAAAGTAAGGGGCAAGTCGAGCCGACCCTGGCTAACATCTTATCTACCTTGTTGAAAAACCAAGAAACTTATGTGGAAAATATAAGGCGAAAAATCCTTCCACAACTTAACCATTAATTAAAATATAGATCAGGAAAAAATGTATAAATGAAAAGGTTTAGTTGGCTTTGAAGTTTTTGTCCTCTTAATATAGATAGAAGTTAGTTTGTACTTAAAATTAGATTTCCAAACTATTGTTCCTTCTAGTGTTAGTGCAAATATGACATGACAGAATACAGACATTGTGACACGAGCAGAGAGCTGCGGAGTATCCTGGTGTTGTTCTGATGTACCAATATAGCAGCCAATAGGTTTTGACATGACACAGACGTGGATACAGTACAGTGTTTGGAGTGTCCCTGCTTCCTAGCCAAAAACACCATATGATTGACTAAAGATTATTGACCAGAAGTATGCCTTAGGTTTTCTCCCTTCCCTTCTAATCTATTGTTTTGGCTACAAACCGCTTCTAGACACAAGTACATAGTAATACTGATAGCAAACATGAAGTTTCAGTTAAAACAATGAAAATACTCAATGACGAGTACTAATTATATTCATATACAGCCACAAGTATCATATTCCAATTGTTATTTATTCGACTGACCTCATATATAATAATGAGAAAAGAAGAAAAATGTGTTCCAATGTTGGACTTCAATAGTTCTGAATCCTTTCTTAAAAGAGATGGACATCAGATTCATCTGTGAAACAAAAATAATTTAATAGGAACTTACATAAATGAGCAGGAATGTCACATGGTTAAGGATCATAATATTATGTATAAGACGTTTCATTATTTGGTACGATGTTGTGAATTATGGTTGAGTAGTCAAGAACAAAAGAGTTCTCTACATTTTTGAAGTAAATTCGATGATCTTGTTGTATTAGTAGTCACTCAACCATGAATTCGATGATCTTGTTGTATCTCAATGGAAGTGTCTTGAAGGAAATTCCCCAGGTGACCAGAGGTAAGTTTATCAAAAATCCAACAATGTTTCCCTCTAAGATATCATTGGTGAGATACCCGTTCTTAGCCAATAATGAAATAGTCAGATTATTTTATTACCTTATTAGGAATTTATTCCAAAATAAGTAAATTAGAAGGTGACAACAAACTGTACGCACACTTGCACTCTTTACCATAGCTTCAATGTTGGTTATGTCTCATTAACATTTCATAATAAAATTTATACTTATACCTCTTTCACTGTTCAACCGATACCTTCATCCTAATCAAGTTACCAAAGAACCTTGAAAACATGGACACTCCAAAATGTGGGCCATGTCATGTCAGATACGTATCAAATACATCACGGACACTCCAAAATACAGTAGGACAAGTCTAAATAGGTGACAAGCTATCGTGTCTTTGCCATGCCTTGTCCTATCTGTGTTTGTGCAACATAGTGAGAACTGAATTGATTTTTATTTTCTTTATTTTAGATTTATATTCAACCTTGGTCTTCGTAATCATGTACATCTCAAGTTTTACCTCAACAAAGTAAATGAAGAAGTGGTCGAAAACTTAAGGCATCATACAATCAACAAGGTTGAGTTATAGCTGATTAGTACGTCTCATGTGAGTTTGATAACTGACCATTCTCTGAAGGAGAGTTTTGGCTCACAGATTTCTTTCTACTTTCACTTGTGGCTATGTTTGATTGGGCTTTTTTTTTCCATGGAAAATATTTCTATCACAAATTTTCCATCAATTGTAGTGTTTGATAGCTTATATTTTTCATGGAATTATTTTCCAAAAAACTATCATTTTTCATATTCTCTTCTAAAATGGTGGAAAATAAAACTTGTCCAACCCATAGAAAAATATCATTTTCCATGGAGAATAACTATTTACCGTAGAAAATAATGACAATCAAACACCCAAATTAAGTTTTCCATAGAAATTTTTTAAAATTTTATGGAATTTTTTTCCTAGGAAAATAATTCCATGGAATTAATTTCTATTCCATATCTTTTCCACCTTGCAATCAAACGCACCCTTAGGCCTCGTTTGGTTCGCGGAATGGAAGGGAAAGGAAATCAATTCCTTGTAATTTCTTTTCCTTTGGAAAATTTTATTTTCCATTGATTTTCATTTCCGATGTTTGGAAACGCCAAGGAATTCGGAAAGGAAAGTGATTACTTCAATGTGGGAAAGTGATTCCTTGCTTGGATGGATGGAATCACTTTTCCCCCTAATTTTCCTTCCATTTGGAATCACTTTCCTTTCCTCCTCAATTCCTTTGACACCCAAATATAGGAAAGTAATCACTTTCTTTTTCCAATCCGAAGATTCTGCGAACCAAACGAGGCCTTAGTGTATTAGTTTCCAATGCTCATTTGTACTCCTATATTCTCAAGGTGGTTAATATAGAATGCATCTGTAACAGATGCATAAAATCATGTTAATTTTATCTTTGTAGCCAAACCACAAAAGAATTCAGCAAACCACAGTGGGATTGAACTCTCTTACTTCATTATCAAAGAGATATAACATGTGATCAGAAGCATTGATTTCATACCTCGATTTTATCGGAGTTGATCATTACTCCACCATAGTACCACATGGAATATTCCTTACTTGATTACCCAAGAAAGTAAAAAATTCACATGCAGATTTAACTGGGAAAATAACATCAAGACAAATGGCAGAATGGACTTTTTTTTTTCTTAGATTGCAAGGATAAGGGAAACCTCATGGCACTAAGGACACTCATTAGGTGCTCGTGTCTAACCCCAAGTTGTTAATTTTTTAAGCACATTTACGAAGGAATTTACTGGAGCGTACAGTACATGAGATATAGAGTCCACCACGCAGATAATAGAGGGCTCCATCAAAAAATTGGTGACGTTTTTATAACTAGCTAGGCAATAAACATGCCTAGTAGCTCACAAAAAACATTAAAGTCCCATCATATGTAAAAAAATTGAGAGTTTCGTCAAACATTAATCTCACCAAAGAACATTACAGTCCCACAATTTGTAAAAATCATGTGAAGCAAAAACCACATAATTTAACAACTAGCACTTTTTCTAGCACCCTAACACTATGTTGGGAACTTTGTATGAGAGGGAAAGGAAAATTTGAGAGGAAGAAAAATGGAAGAAAAGGAAAACTAAGTTTACCTTCCCTTGTTTGGATGACAAAAAGTAAGGAAAGAAAAGTAAAAAACTAATTTTTGTTTGTTTGTGGGAGATAGGTAAAATTTCTACTTAACCTTTGACTTTCTCAACATAGAAAAAGATAACAAAATTCTTGGGAGATTTTTTTTGTGGGGCCTACATAAATTTTTCTCCCAAATTCCTCTCCACGTTTCTTCCCCTTTCCAAATATCATAACTTTTGATTTTTCAACCACTTTTTCTTAATTTTTTCCTTCGCCCCAATTTTCTTCCTTCCCAAACATAGCATAAACATCTCCACATGGACTCTTAATGCTTATAACAACATAAATGATTTCCAGAATTTAGACAAGTTAGTAGTTATTTGTTCCTTACCAGGGTTCAATACCTCATTTCCATCTCTATGAAGATGCCAAGAGTAATAATATAAAAAAAAAAATAAATAAAACTGTTGAGAATCAATAAGGGACTTTTAGTCCCACATCGGAATATGTAGTATGTAGAGGAGCTAGACTCCCTATAAGTAGTGAAGTAGTCCATCAATAAAATCATCCAACCATTATTTTCTACATGGTATCAGAGCCATAACTCTCTCTCTTCCTCTCTCTCTCTCTCTCTCCACAAAAAATAAAATAAAAATTTTCTTGCCGACCCCCCTTCCCTTGCCGACCCCCCCCCCCCCTCGCCGACACTCCCTCGCCGACCCCCCCCCCTCGCCGCCCCCCGACCCCCCCCCCCCCCGACACACCCTCACCGACCCCTCCTCGTCGAACCCCCCGACCCCCCCCCCCCCGACACACCCTCGCCGACCCCCCCCCCCGACCCCCCGACCCCCCTTACCGACCTCCACCAGCAGGCCCCCCCCCCCCGTGACCACTAGCAGCCCCCCCGACCACAGCGGCACCCCCCCTTCCCAAACCCTAACCCTAGCCACCACCATCTACTACAAACCCTAGCCGTCCTTCCTTTTTTCTGAAAAAAACAGCGTATTTCGAAGACAGACGGCTGCCAAATGCTTTATTTGCACCAACTCTGATCCTCGCTTAGGCCGTTTGGAACTAACAAATGCTTATTTGTTATTCCTTTTTCACATCGGAATCTCTACAGAGACTGATCATGTCTTCTCTGGTGTCCTGACGTGTTTACTTTACATGCGCGTGCCGGTGCTGGCCAAGTTAGTAGCGCATTCGTAAAGTCTGTGGCGTCGAAAAAGACGACGAAGACGACGAAGACGAAGAAGACGATGAAGTAGGGGAAGTTGCCGAATCCGACGTTGAAGACGCCGAAGAAGACGACGAATAGAGTTCACAGTTGAAGAAGCCATGGATTCGATCAGTGGCAAACTGACGGCCGAAGAGATGAAGGCCTTGGTTGATGATATCTTATCAAAGCGATTAACCGAGGCAACCCCACGTGTTATCCATACTGATGTGGATCCGTCACCTTACAAAATGGGGAAATTGGAGAAGCTGGAGACGAAGTTGGAAGGAACGTCCAACTACTTGAAGTGGTCGCGGCAGGCGATGCGGACGCTGAAGGGACGTGGCTTGGTTGGCTATGTCACTGGCCAAGCCAAGGCGCCAGCTGATCACTCCGTAAAGGAGTTTGCTGTTTGGAAGATTGTCAACAACGTAGTGGCTGGGTGGTTGACTGCCTCCTTAACCGACCAAGTGTCGGGCAATGTCGAGGCAATGGAGGCTGCTGCTGATATATGGCGAACTCTAAAAGATATGTACTCCGGTTCAGGCAACCCTATGCGCGTCTTTCAACTGCAAGATGGACTCGATAGGGTGGCCCAAGACGAACGTACTATCTCTGAGTACGCAGCCATGTTGAAGAAGTACTGGTCTGATTTGGATCATTATGATCCTCTTGGGAGGGAAGATGCATAAGTCGAACCAGCATTCTCGAAGTACTTTCAGACGTTCTTGGCTTATATTTCGCGACAGTGTATGATAAAATTCCTGAAGGGACTACACCCTGTATTTGAGCAGAGACGGAATATCCTCCTATCTCAACCCACGCTTCCGACCTTGGAAGAAGCTATAGCCGTCACGACACAGGAAGAAGCTCGACTGAAGTTGATGCCCAACAAGAGCTCCTACAAGGGGGAGCAAGTCGCGGTTGAAAAGTCTGCCCTTGCTACCTTCAATCAACCTCCATCTGTGGGTGGTGTTTGCCACAATTGTGGTGACTCCGGACATTACATCCGATTTTGTCCAAAACCATTACGCAATCAGTCTAATGATCGAGGACGGGGTCGTGGAGGCCGACGTGGTAGTAGAGGAGGATATGCTCGTAGAAGGGGCGGACACAAAGCAAATCTGGCGGAGGAAGGGGAAGAGAATCAACTGGCTGAAATAATCCCGCTTGAGCGGGAGTTCCTTAAGAAGTTGCGCGGCGCAAAGCTGGGTTCGGCCGACAGTCCTGGGGCGTCTTCTACCTCGGGAGATCACATCACTTGTTTTGCCCAAACCAGCACCGGTAATTTTGCACGTGCTCTTGCATCTGTCCATCAGCCAGGATGGATTATGGACTCTGGAACATCTCGCTATGTTACGGGATCCCGTGGTGTATTTCAGGACTATAATCACCTACCATTGTCGGAGAGTATTCAGACCGCTGATGGTACATCCAGCCCTGTAATGGGTAAAGGCACTGTCGCATTCACCCCTTCCATCACTCTAACCAATGTCTTACATGCTCCGTTTTTTCTGTCAATCTTCTATCAATTAGTGCCATTATACTTGATCTTAACTGTACTATTTCCTTTGACATTCCTACGGTGACTTTTCAGGAGAAAGGGACAGGACGACGACTTGGGACTGGCACATGGCATAAGGGGCTGTGGTATTTAGACAGGACTAGACTGGACAACGCATTGGCATCCTTGGTAGCAGACGCACCACCAGAAGCTTCCTGTCGCAGTGTTGAAGCCGACTTGCTACTCCACCACCAGCGTGTCGGTCATTCCTCTTTTAAAGTTATTAGTCGAATGTATCCGTCCTTATATCAAAGGGCTAATAAAGAGAAGTTATTTGTAATGCTTGTGAGTTGGGAAAACATACCAGAAGCTCGTATGTAAGCTCGGGGAATAGGAGTTCAGCTGCTTTTGACATGATACATTCGGACGTATGGGGTCCTTGTCCTACAACCGGAATTAACGGCTTTCGATGGTTCGTCACCTTTATTGACTGTTATACCCGCGTGACATGGGTCTACCTTATGAAGAATAAAAGTGACGTCCTTGAGTCCTTTCGGGACTTTCATCGACGGATGGAAACACAATATGGCACTAAAATTAAGTATTTCCGGTCTGACAATGGGACGGAGTATACTAATAAGCGGGTTACTGAGTATTTTTCCACTCATGGAATACTACATCAAACTTCATGTGCTTATACTCCGGCACAAAATGGTGTGGCTGAACGAAAGAACAGACACCTGCTGGAAGTCGCACGGACGATGATGTTGGCTATAAATGTCCCGAAACACTTATGGGGGCAGGCTATATTGACGGCATCTTATCTCATCAACAGAATGCCATCTCAAGTATTGGACTGGAAGACACCATTGAAAATGCTTACTGGAACAACTACATACACTGTTCCTCCGAAAGTTTTTGGATGTGTGTGCTTTGTCCAAGATAATAGGTCAGGCGTTGGCAAATTGGATCCTAGGGCAGTTAAATGTGTCTTTGTCGGTTACACGGCGACTCAGAAGGGATATGCCTGTTGGAGTCCAGTCGAGCGGAAGATGTTTGTAAGCATGGACGTTACATTCAGAGAACTCGAACCATACTATGGTTCGGATGAAGGTTCAGCATTTGGTGACACACCTAACACAGATGATGTTAGATGTGAGGGGAAGATAATAAGCCCAAATGTGGTCGTTGGATCGGTTCCGTGTCCGGTTGTAGAAAACTGGACGAAAGGGGGAGAGCACAGTGACTCAGATACAGAGAATGAAGAAGAAGATACATATGTTACGCAGGGGGAGCAGCAAACAAGGGAAAAGGAGCTCCAAGTTTACAGAAGGAGACAACAGAAGTTTAGTACTGTGCCTATGCCGTGCCCTGTACCTACTGTACCAAGTCCCTCGTCTACTCCTGCTCCAACTCCTGAAGATGTTGTCCCCGCACTGAATTACTCGGATTCTGATGCGGATCTCTCCGACTCGGATGGTATGATCTCTCCACCACCTATTGTTCCCTTAAGGAGATCTTCTCGCATCAATGCGGGTAAGGCTCCTGCTCGTTTTGATGATTACGAACATGACGTTGCCAACTTCTTGTCTTATTCTAATATTTTTTCGAATTATCGAGCCTTCATTGCATCGTTAGACTCTACTTCGTTGCCCAAGTGTTGGCAGGAAGCAAAGAAAGATCCAAGGTAGAAAGCTGCAATGATGGAAGAACTTGGGGCATTGGAGAAAAATAAGACATGGGAGCTGATTCCATTATCCAAAAGGAAGAAAGCTGTGGGATAAAAATGGGTATACACAGTGAAAGAGACGCCAGAAAGAAAAGTAGAGCGGTACAAGACGAGGTTGGTTGCAAAAGGATTCACACAGTCATATGGTATAGACTATGATGAGACGTTTGCCCCAGTAGCAAAAATGAGCACCGTGAGAACTCTGGTCTCAATTGCAGCGAACTATGGGTAGAAGCTGTACCAGCTGGATGTGAAGAATGCCTTTCTTCATGGGGACCTGCAAGAAGAAGTATACATGGAGCTCCCGCCAGGGTGCTACGCGACGGAATCAGACGGAGGGACGTCGCAAGGAAAGGTGTGTAAACTGAAGAAGTCGCTATACGGGCTCAAGCAATCTCCTCGAGCCTGATTTGATAGATTCAGAAAAGCTGTTACAGGCATGGGATACTGTCAAACAAATGCAGATCATACGGTCTTTCTCCAGCATGCAAGAGGCCACATCACTATACTTGCTGTATATGTGGATGATATAGTAATCACAGGTGATGATGAAGTCGAGATCACTAAGCTGAAGTCAAAACTCGCGAAGGAGTTTGAGGTGAAGGATTTAGGAGCGATGAGGTACTTTCTAGGTATCGAAGTGTGTGAAGGCGAACAGAAAATTATTCTATCACAAAAAAAATACGCACTAGATCTGCTGAAGGAGACAGGGATGCTGGGATGCAAAGCAGCCGTTACTCCAATTGACCAGAAGAGTAAGTTTGGAGCAGAAGCAGGAGAGCCTGTTGATCGTGAAAGATATCAAAGACTTGTAGGGAGATTGATTTATCTAGGACACACTCGTCCTGATATCTCATTTGCGGTGAGTGTAGTGAGTCGCTACATGCATGATCCAAGAAAGGATCATATGGAAGCAGTATTTCAGATCTTGAGATATCTGAAAGGAACGCCGGAAAAGGGACTATGGTTCAAGAAGAATAGACGCATAGAAGTTGAGGGATACTGTGATGCAGACTGGACGAGCTGCATAGACGACAGAAGGTCTACCACGGAATACTGTGTTTTTGTAGGAGGAAATCTGGTCTCATGGAGAAGCAAGAAACAGTCAGTGGTAGCACGGTCGACAGCTGAAGCAGAATACAGAGCAATGGCTCTAGGAGTGTCAGAATTGCTGTGGGTGAAAGCATTGCTGACAGAGTTGAAGCTGGATAAGGGAGCACCATTGTGTCTTCTGAGCGATAGTCAAGCTGCAATAAGTATAGCTAACAATCCAGTTCAGCACGACAGAACGAAGCACATCGAGATTGATCGATTCTTCATCAAGGAGAAGCTGGAACAAGGGATACTGAAGATTTACCATGTCCGCTCAGAAGAACAAGTTGCAGACTGTCTGACTAAGGGTCTTAGTTCAGTAAGTCTGTCGAAGCTATGTAACAAGATGGGGATGATCAATATCTATCGTCCATCTTGAGAGGAAGTGTTGAGAATCAATAAAAAACTTTTAGTTCCACATCGGAATATGTAGTATGTAGAGGAGCTAGACTCCCTATAAGTAGTGAAGTAGTCCATCAATAAAATCATCCAACCATTATTTTCTACAAAAACCACTCACTGTCCTCAAGCATCTGAAAATAACTCACCTACCTACACTTAGAATGCTGCTCCATATTGCCAATAAAGTCCGCTTGACATGTTATTGGAGGATCAAATAACTCAAAAGTATCCTCTTTGGTTCTTCCTAGCTATATTATTGATACGATGACCTTGATGAGTAGGGTTGGTTTATATATTTGAGGAGCTGCAACAAAGCAAAGGCCTCATAACAATCCTTCATTATTTCACAAGTGAATGCAACCTGAGTCCAATAATGACAAAAACTAGTTAAGAACAACAACAACTAAAGTGTCAGCTAATGTCATAAAACCTCGATAAGGTTGCATCTTGGAATTAATCGGTTTTTCTTCCTTGTCGGTCCTTGGTCCTGATCTGCGCCTGGGTTATCAACAGCCCCTTCTCGCGGAACGTTTCGTTAGGTCGGCCGGTAGCCCCTGCTTGTCTACCATGCACAGTTCCAATCTCAACCCCTCAAAAAAATACAACATATATACTAATTCCATGGAATTATTTATATGGAATTATAACTTGTCTAACCCCTGCTTGAATTAATGTCTTATGAAATGTTTATTTCACATTAGAAACTGAAGAAAATTCATCAAGTAATTAAATTAGCAACGTCCTACGCTCTTCGCTAGAATGTCTCTTAAACAAAGAGCACTCAAGACTCAAGTGGATACCATAGAAGAATAATATATGTTATAGGACTCCTAAGATGGAAGATTGAGCATAGTGTAAGCCATTTCAGAAGGAGACTTACTTCTCCCTAGGGCTGGCGATGGGTAGGGTAGGGTAGGGTAAGGGCAGGAAGAGGGCAGGGTAGGGTAGGATATTGACCTTTTTTTTGATACTCTAGGGGAGTCATGAGGGTAGGGTAGGGTAGCCCTCTTCCAAAAAACCAATACCCATTACCCGTCCTTACCCTTTACTCTCACAGGGTAGCTGAGGGTCAGGGTAGGGAGGGTAAGGGTATTACCCTTGCCATTTCATTTTTTTTAACTTTGAAAATCAAATTTTTTGCTACTAACAGGGGGGAAATTTTTTCTTTCCATTTCATTTTTTTCAGATTTTGACAGCATTCAAAAATCATAACAACTTAACAAGAAATAATAGGGAGAATATTTTTTTTACTAAAGGCGCTGAACCCAGTTATATAGTAGAACCTGGGCTGCCTACATACCCAAGGAAGGGACTAGACCTGACTCCTTAGGATCAAGCACCATGTAGTTCTCCTAATCCTAAGTACTAACTACAAAAAACTACAAGGTATCCGGATAATTGCACTAGGGTAATTGCACTAGCCGTTCAGTTCAGGGTGGGGAGAAGGGTAGGGTCGAGGCTTTTAAAGGGTTAGGGTTAACGGGTAGTAGGTAGGGTAGTGATTCAGGGTAGGGTAGGGTTCAGGGTAGGGTTACAGGACAGAGGGTAGGGCGGGTAGGGCGGGTACCCGGGTAATTACACTAGGGTATCAGAATAAAACCCTTACCCTACCCTAATTCTAAGAGGGTAAGGGTAGGGCCTGCCCTCAAAGGGTAGAGGGTACCCGTGGGCACCTGAGGGTGCAGGGTACCCGGCTAGGGTAGAGGATATGAGGACAAAATCGTCACCCCTACTTCTCCCTAGATCAATCTATGTTATAGAACAACAACAGTTAGAGTGTCAGCTACTGTCATAAAACCTCGATAAGGTTGCATCTTGGAAATAATCGGTTTTCCCTCCGTGTTGGTCCTTGGTCCTGATCTCTGCCCGGGTTATAGAAAGCCCATTTTCGCAGAACATTCTCGTTATGTCGGCCGGTAGCCCCTGCTTGTCTACCGTGCACAGTTCTGATCTGACCTATAAAATTCAGCATAACTAAATTAATTTCTGATTAAATTTTAATTCACAGCATAAACTGATGAAAATTAATCAAGTAATTGAATTAGTAATCTCCTACGTAGGCCTGTCAATGGTAGCTTATTGGTCGAATATTAGCATTACAATATCCGAACCATTAACTATCGGATATATCCGATAACTATCCGATATTCGATCGGATAGAAGTTTTGGCTATCGTATTCGTTACCGATAATTTTAACGGATATCGGATAATATCCGAACCAATAAGATTACTAAAAAAATATTTTAAAATGGAAGAAAAAAATTCAGAACCAGCAGATTTTGTCAAGAAATAACAGATTTTCACGTTGAAACGACAGATTTTGTTTAGAAACAGCAAATTTTCACATTGAAATTTCAGAAGCAGTAGATTTTCACATTGGAACAGCAGATTGTCAGATATATGTGCAGATTTTCACATTTAAATATCATAAGCAGCAGATTTTTTTGCATACATTGAATACATTTGCACCAAAAAGTTCTCCACACAAGCACATATAATTAATAGTCTCATGCATACATTGAATATATTTTAAATTATTAAATAATTTAATATTATTTGTTCGGATATTATTGGTCCGGATATGGCACTTACCGTATTCAATATCCGATAAATATCCGATATGATATCCGAATTCGTATCCGTATCCGAAATTTCGAATATTTTCGGTTCGAATACGGATTGGATACGAATTTTCGGTCTACCGTTGACATGTCTACTCCTACGCACTTCAGTCCATTTTTGCTTAAATAAAGAACATTTAAGTGGATATCATAGAAGAATATTATATGTTATAGAACTCCTAAGATGGAAGATTGAGTGTAGCGTAAGCTATTTCAGAAGAAGACTTACTTCTCACAAGAATAATATATGTCATAGAACAACAACAACTAGAGTGTCAGGTACTGTCACAAAACATATCGGTATTAAGAACTAGGGACGTGTGTTGCAGGGATGGACAAAAAGAGTCCCATCTCCACTTATTCGATCGAACGATCGACTAATTTTGTTTTCAGCTAACTCTCCATATTAAATATTAATTTTCTTTTCAGCTAACGACAATCATGATAAACCAATTTATACATAAAACTGCAGGAGTACATCCATATTGGCACATACGTTTCCTGACCGTTTGGTATAAAACTGGACTGAACTTTTCAAAATAGGCTAAAACTAGCTAAACCGTAAAAAATAATTGTTATATTTTATTGATAATCTCTTGGCTATTTATACCCTTACAATCTTCTCATTACATTAACTCTCTATAGGAATATCCTATGGCATATTCTCAATACATTAACTCTCTATAGGAATATCCTATGACATATTCTTATTACATTAACTCTGTATAGGAATATCCTATGGCATATTCTAACATACCAAATATACTAGTAGGATATTCCAACACATATTCCAACATACCAAAAATACCAATAGAATATTCCAACACTCCCCCTCAAGATGGACGAAAGATATTGACTAAGCCCATCTTGTCATATCCTCTTATCATGCTGACAGAGCTAAGCCCCTTGGTCAGTCCGCCTGCTACCTGATCTTTGGTTGGAACATAGCCCAGCTCTAGTAGTCCACTATCCAGCTTTTCTTTGATGAAGAATCTGTCAATTTCGATATGCTTGCTCCTGTCATGCTGTACTGGATTGTTGACAATACTAATAGCTGACTGTTGTCACACCATTGCTTCATCTTGGCTCCCTGGTCCAGCTTCAGCTTCATCAGCATATTCTTCAACCACAATAGCTCCGTGACTCCCAAGGCCATAGCTCTATATTCTGCTTCAGATGTTGATCTGGCCACCACTGACTGCTTCTTACTCCTCCAAGAGACCAAGTTGCATCATACAAATATGCAGTATCCCGAGGTGGATCTCCTGTCGTTAGCACAGCTAGCCCAGTCAGAATCACAATAACCCTCGATGCTCACATGATTATTCCTTCTGAGAATCAGTCCCTTCCCGGGATCTCCCTTCAAGTACCTTAGAATCTGGTACACTGCGTCCATATGACCCTTCCGGAGGTCATGCATGTAGTGGCTCACTACGCTGACCGCAAAGCTGATATCAGGTCGGGTATGGCTCAAGTAGATCAACTTGTCCACCAATCTCTGTTATCTATCCCGGTCAACTGGTTCTCCGACTTCATCATCTAGCTTGAACTTCTAGTCTATCAATGTCGTAGCTGGTTTGCATCCTATCATCTATGTTTCCGTAAGCAGATCCAGTACGTACTTCCTCTAGAAAGAACAATTTTCTCTGTATCTCGAACAATCTCAATCCCAAGGAAGTATCGAAGAGGGCCAAGATCCTTCACCCCAAACTCCTTGTCAAGCTTCCCCTTGAGTTGGACGATCTCCTGCTCATCATCGCATGTGATAATCATATCATCCACACACGACAAGCATGGTGATGTGGCCTTCACTTCGTTTGAAGAACACAGTATGATCAACATTGATCTGCTGATATCCCATCCCTATCATTGCTCTCCGGAACCTGTCAAACCACGCTCAAGAAGATTGCTTCAATCCATAGAGGGACTTCTTCAGCCTGCAGACCTTGCCTTCTGTCTGATTGGTGCCGAATCCTGGTGGTATCTCCATGTACACCTCCTCCACTAGATTCCCATGAAGAAATACATTCTTCACGTCCAGTTGGTGTAGCTTCCATCCTCCATTGGCTGCCAGAGAGATCATGGTCCTGACAGTACTCATCTTCGCCACTGGTACAAAGGTCTCGTCATAGTCGATGTCGTACGTCTGACTGTATCCTTTTGCCACCATCGAGCTTTGTAGCGCTCAATCTGTCCATCTGGGTTCGCTTCATAGTGAAAATCCACTTGCATCCGACTGCTCTCTTCCCTTCTGGCAGTCTTACCAGCTCCCAAGTTCGATTCTTCTCCATAGATTCCAACTCCTCGTGCATCGCTGTTTTCCACTTTGGATCGTTCTTGGCTACCAGCTAATTGTTAGGTACAGCAACACTATCCAATGATGCAATAAAAGCTCTATGAGAAGAAGAGATATGATCATATAAGACAAATTTAGCAAGATCCCAACCATATCTATCAGGAGGTTTTCCACATTGCTGCGAGTGGACCTCCGTACTGATGATGGTTGGGGAGGAGGAGAAGGAAGGATATCACCTGAAGGGGAAGGTGGTGGTGTAGGTGTCTCAGGAGTCAAGACGGGCGCATGCAAGGGACTTAGCACTGACATTGTAGGAACTGGTCCTGCAAGTTGCTTCTCTCGCCTGTTGTAGGTAAGTATCTCCCCCTGAGCTGTGGGCCTAATACCTCTTATTTCCTCCCCCTGTCCCTTTTCACCTTCCTATACAATATTTGTTCCTCCAAGCCATACTCCGAGATCAGTCGAAATGCTTCCCAACAACTCCCCCTCTTGCCTCATACTTGCAGTATCAGGTGAGATATTTGGGTTTCCCTCCTGTAGTATGGCTCATGTTCCCAGAAGTGAACATCCATACTTATAAATTTTTTTTTTACTAGACTCCAGCATACGTAGCCCTTCTGAGTTTTCGAGTAGCCCACAAAGATACACTTGATTGCTCGAGGATCAAGCTTCCCTACCGACGGTCTGTTGTCCTTCACGAAGCATACGCACCAAACACCTTTAGTGGGAGCATCCCACTATTCCTGCAGCATCTCGCATGGAGACCTCCATCCCAACACCTTCGAAGGCATCCTATTGATCAGTTGAGCTGCTGTCAACACTGCATATCCCTATAGACTCTGTGGGACATTCATGTCTATCATCATACTTCTCGCCACTTCCAGGAGGTATCTGTTCTTCCTTTTCGCTACTCCGTTCTGTGCTGGTATATATGCACAGGTGGTCTGATGCCGTTCCCTTGGGCAGACAAGTATTTCGCAAGTGTTTTGTTGGTGTACTCTGTTCCATTGTCAGACCTCAGTACCTTCACCACTGCCTTGTACTGAGTCTGGACATATTTGTGAAAGTCTAAAAACAGGAGGGGACCTCACTCTTATTTTTCATCAAATACAGCCAAGTTGTATGAGAAAAACAATCTATGAAGGTAACAAAATATTTGTAACCATTCATAGTAGTAGTACAAGGCCCCCAGACATCAGAGTCTACCACAAAAAATAGACGAGCTCCTATGACCGCTACTCACATATGAACTCCTAGTAAGTTTGCCTAACTCACAAGCATCACAAACTGGTTTCTCTTTGTTAACTTCTTCGTAAATTTAGGGTATAATTTGCTTAAAATATCAAATGAAGAGTGTCCCAACCTCCTGTGGTGGAGTCGTAATGTATCTTCTGCACTAATCTTCTTCAGCCCTTCCATCCCTGCCTTTTTGCATAAATACTAATGCTGAATCCAGCCCTTCTCGAACCAGGAACCACAGTCCATCATGCCAAGTGCCAGTCCCAAGTCTTCGTCCCGTCTCCTTCTCCTGTAAGATCACCTTAGGAATATCAAAGCAGACAGTGCATTTTAATTGGAGGATTATAGAACTAATGACAAAAGACTGACTAGAAAAGAAGGAGCATGCAAAATATTGGATAATTTTACTGAACCTGTACAATCGACAGTACCCTTACCGACCACTGGCTGGAAAGTACCATCAGCTGTTTGAATGCTGTCCGTCGATGCTAGGTGACTGTAGGAAGAAAACTCACTAGCATTTCCTGTCATGTGTCGAGACGCACCCGAATCGATAATCCAATCCGACGATCTGAGGGAAGACATAGATGCAAGGGCGAGCGAGTCGTTAGTGCCTTTCGCCGACGGATGGGCATACATGACAGCGTTGCCTCTGGCGAAGAATGAGTGGACGGCTCCCCGGTCCTACTCCTCCTGTCTCTATCGCTCGACGCTTTCTGCCTACTCTTGAGTACTTCCAACATGTTCTACAGTGCCTGATCCTTCTTAGTATAGGTACCGTCAGCTGTCTCCTTGCCTTCTGCTACCAACAGGTTCGCCCAACAACCTCTTCGATCGCCCCGTAGACCCCAACAACCACGGTCACATCCTCTAAACTGTCCACGTCTACTTTCTGAATCTCCCTTGGGTAGTTTGGTGCAAGCATACCTCAGATGACCTACCTCCCCGCAGTTGTAGTACTGCCGAGGCTCTCCCTTAGGTCCTGACGGTGCTCTTCGTCCTGTCGAGCCCTTATTCGGCTCTGTCTTCTCTGCGAGGGTTCTCCTTCCCCGTCGTGGCCAACTCAGGTAGGTAGTCGGTCCATCAGCTTCAGATCGATGGAGGGAAGGATCCAACTTCGGCGACGTTCGTGTCGTGCTCTTACCAGCCGATATCTTCATAAACTTCATCAACGTCGCAACCTCTGCACGATCCAGCTTCTTGATGATCTCCTCCATCGATGCTTCTCCTCTCCGATCACGTCACGTCCGCTCCATGACTCACACTCGTCCTCGTCGTCCACTCCTAGATCGGAATATGTCTATTTTTATCTAATCTAGGCATCGGTGTTCTCTTTCGGAATGATCCGAACAACGACAACAATCGTGCCGTTACGTGCAGTAGAAGGGGACGGTGCGCACGTGGGAGGGGCAGCCGGTACGCGTACCACAGCGGGCAGCCACCGCAGCAACATCGGGCAGCAGCCGCCACAGCAGCAGCAGGCACGGAAAGGGGGACTGCTGTACGCGGGTTAGGGTTTGGAAGCAGAGAGAGAAGATAAGAGGGGGAAGGTTAGGGTTTATGGAAAGGTGGCTCTGATACCATGTAGAAAATAGTTGTTATATTTTATTGATAATCTCTTGGCTATTTATAGCCTTACAACCTCCTCATTATATTAACTCTCTATAGGAATATCCTATGGCATATTCTCATTACATTAACTCTCTATAGGAATATCCTATGGCATATTCTTATTACATTAACTCTGTATAGGAATATCCTATGGCATATTCTAACATACCAAATATACTAATTGGATATTCCAACACATATTCCAACATACCAAAAATACCAATAGGATATTCCAACATAAACTTTATTGAAACGTCTCATAACAAAGCTCTTGAACTTAGGAAACACCCTTGCCACTGAACAAAATTAGGTTGTGAAATTATTTTTGCTACTCCACGATATAACACTATGATTCTGCCAAATTCAAAACAAAGCTCCTGAACTATACATACAAATATTTCTTCTACTCCACACTATAAAACTATGATTTGTCAAAACAAAATAAAACAAAAAATCAAAATTGTATATCATACCAAATCGATCACAACAGTGAATCGAAACCCCAGAATCAGTAACAAAACTTGGTCTTGTCGTTGGACAGGATGATGAGGGCTGCGAGAGGGGAGCGTAGGTGGCCATGAGCAATCAGAGAGCTGGAGGAAGAACGGAGAAAAAAATTAGGGTTTGGGTACTGATGTGCGGGCCATCGATAAGAGGCACCAAAGCTGGTGATGCCGCCCACCAAATGGACGATGTCGAGTCCGACGAAGTCATTGACGCCAGAGACGAAGAGGAGCGAATTGTCGGTGCTATATCCCGCGGCAGCCCAGCCCCCTGAGCCGATGGCAAAGTCCCACTGGTAGAGGAAGAAGGTGTAATCGAAGCCGGTGCCGGAGTCAACGGAGGGGATGCTCTTGAGAGCGATGTGATGGCCGAATAAGGGGTTGGCGGGGGAGATGGAGACGAGGAGGAGGAGATAGGGAGAGGGTTTTTTGATGGAAACTTAAAAAAGAGAGGTGAACTATAAGGGTGTGTTTGGTAAGAGGGAAAAGTGGGAGGAAGAAAAATAGAGGAGGGAAAAGTGAAGGGAAAGATTTATTTTCTCTTATTTGGTATGGAAGAAAAATAGGAAGGAGGGAAAAGTGGAGGGATTACTTTTCCCTCATAACCTAAGAAATCCAATCCCCCCAAAAGTGGAAGGAAAAGTGGAAGGAAAAGTGGAGGCTTGTATTAATTAACAATTATACCCCCATATGAATGTATTATTTAAAAATTATTTATGAAGTCAAATGGTAAATAAGTGTTTTTTGTTGAGGCTAGAATTGGTAAACCCTATATTTTTTACTTTCTTTCCTTCCACTTTTTCTTTCATACCAAACAAAGGAAAATGCATCTCTTATCTTTTCCATCCTTACCACCAAACACAAATGAAGGAAATGATCTTTCCTTCCATATGGAAGAAAAATGTATCCTTATCTTTTTTTTCCTTCCTTCCACTTTTCCATCCTTCCTACCAAACACAACCTAAAAGAGGCGGGCTCAACAAAAAAGATAAGAGGACTTTCGGCCTTCGGGGAAGGTTAATTTTTTTGGAACTGTTTATAACGTTGGTGTGCAAAACTGCTGTAATTTATAGATTATTTATAAGGGTACATTAAAAGTTGATCAGGACTGTCTTATTCATAATTTTGATTTATTTACAAGTTTGTTATTAAAAAAATTACTCAGGACTATCCTATTTATAGGTATACAAGTTAATTCTTTTATTTTTCTTCTTGTCTTCTTCCTTAACACATCCAAGAAGAACAAGAACAAGAACAAGAACAAAAATATGGGATGGATTATCTTTTCAGCTTCTTCTTCGCCACCATTTTCATCCACACCATCTCCATCAAAACACTACTTTTCTTCTCATTCCCAATTTCGATGGCATCCAAAAGCTCCTTACAAATAATATACAAATCCTAATATTGGTGGGAAATAATGTACAAACCCTTTGGTAGGTGAACACGACATTTGTGAAGCAGTCTCGGTTAACTTTTCGGCCGACAAAATCCTATTTTGGCAGTCCTAAGATCGACCAAGACGACTTTAGTTCTGCCACAATTTCTAGTAGTCCAAAATAATTTTAGGACGGCCAAAAATTTGGGCAGCCCTAAAATGGACTGGCTGGATAGGACGGCCAGAAATTTTGGCAGTCCTGACCGTCCAAAAAAATCTATTTTAGGTTTAAATATATTTCAGAGATAAGTCTCTCAATTTTCTTTATTAATAAATCTTCATAGATAAATCTTTCAATTTTAAATCAATCTTATTGATAAATCTCTAAATTTTTAATTAACAAATAATCTAATTTTGTTCGTCCTAATTTAGAGATAAGTCTCTCAATTTTGTTCATTACAATTTTAAATCTAGAAAATTTTCAATTCAAAAATTTAAATCTATTTTAAATAAAACTCAAAATTTTAAATCTATCTTATAGATAAGTCTCTTAATTCTGCTCATTTTAAAATAAACCTTCATATATATGGTATATAAATCCATTTTAGGTTTAAATCTGTTTTTGATATAAGTCTCTCAATTTTGTTTATTTCAATCTATTTAAAACAACTCAAAATTTTAAATCTATTTCAGGACTGCCATAATTTCTGGTAGTTCTCAATACTTCTAATACTGTCCAAAATTATGGCAGTCCTGAAATGCACTTGCTGTACATCAGCACTACCACAATTTTTGGCAGTCTTTAATACTTCTAGGACTGCCAGAAATTGTGGCAATCCTGGAATGCACTTGATGTACGTCAGGACTGCCACAAATTCTGGCAGTCTTATCAGTATTTAGGACTGCCAGAAACTATGGCAGTTCTAAAGTCAACTTGGCCGAATGTAGTTCGGGTTTACTTCGATCATGAAATTGGTGATAAATAATTGAAATAAATATTACATTGTAGGTTTTCCATCATTATAATATATAATTGAATTTTGGGAATAAACATTACAAGAAGAATATGAGAGAAAAACTAGGGTTTTGGGAAGCGAGCCTTTGGGTGCCATCTAAATTGAAAATGAGAGCATAGGGAAGGGGTTAAGATGACGAAGAAAATATAGCTTGGGGAGGAAAAAATAGTGAAGGAGAAGCAGAAGAAGAAGATGACAGGAAATAGGATATTGGAAGAAAGAGAGAGAGAGAAAGTGAATAAAATGTGCAAATGAAACTCAAAAATGGGGTTTGGGGTGGGCTGTTGGGTTTGGACAACCTAATGAGTAAAAAAAGGGCTGCTCTGAGTAATTTTCTCTCAAACCTAGGCTAGCCCCAATCAGGACTAGCCTGACCAACTTTTGATGTGCCCTTATAAATAATCAATATATATACTATATATAACATTTCTATATATAAATGGTTATAATAGGCCAGAACCTTCATCAAACTGTCAAATTAAGGCTGGTTTCTGAAATTTTATAACACATATATATAATGTGTTATAATAATATATTTGTAAGTGTTATAAAAATATAATTTTCTGGTAGTGAAAGATCAATATAAAGCAGCAAATGAGTCAAATCCACATAAAAAACGTTGGAGAACTAAAGGTTCTAAAAATTTAGCCCCTCGGAAGAAGAGACAGAATAATATAACATACCTCTAATGCTCCTGAAGAAGCAGCTCTTAAAGTAGCATCCCCTATAGTGTAAGTTCAGATGGTCTGGAAGATGTCATGAACCATAGATCCAATTTCTCCAAAATAAAACATATCGCTCTGGTCGAGGATATGCCTCAGATCCAAGAAAAGATTGAAAAAGTGGTACTGGTACCCAATAATAACAAGAAATCTATGTTTTTCACAAACTCATGAGAAATTTAGATCGAATTCTTTTTTGTCATGGATGACATTTTATTATATGTAGTAGAGATAAAATTAAAAGGGTAATGAAAATAAGGATAACACTAAACCACGAACAATCCTTGAATGTCGAAAAAGACAAGATTGGCAAAAATGAAAAGATGTGATTCAAACAGAATTAGATTCCCTTATAAAATGTGGAGTGTTTGGTCCTATTCTAAAATCCCAATTGAAATAAACCTTGTAGAATTTAAATGGATGTTTGTTAGAAAAATAAATAAAAAATAAGATCTAAAGATATGAAGCACGATTAGTTGCTCAAGGATTCTCACAAAGACTAGTAATAGATTATGAAGAAACCTATTCCTCGGTCATGGATATCATCACATTTAGATATCTATTAAGTCTCGTTGTTTCTGAAAACTGGATATAAGACTCATTGATGTGATGAAAACATAAATATGGTAACCAAGATAGTTATATATACATAAAAATCCCTCAAGGATTTAAATTGCCAAAAATTAAGTCTACCAATATGCACAATATTAAATTAAAACGAGCCCTATATGAGTTAAAACAATCCGGAAGAATGTGGTACAATAAGCTTAGTGAAGACATATCTAAGGAAGGATATAATAGTAATAATCATATATGTTCATGTATATACATTCAAAATTCCTGAATGGATTCGTCATAGAATCCTTTTATGTAGATGGCATAAACTTGATAAGATCTCCAGAAGCGATCGAACAAGCCGATAGCTTAAGAAAGAATTTGAAATAAAAGATTTGGGCAAAACAAAATTTTGTCCTGGGTTGCAGATTGAGTATAGTAAAATTAGAATTTTAGTCCATCAAGCCAAATATGTTGAAAACTTCTAAAGAGGTTTAATATGAGTCATTGTCACTCATTCCACACACCTATGGTAGTTTAGTAATTGAAAATTAACCAAGTTCCATTTCAGTCGAAAGAAGAAAATGAAGATGTTTTGGGTCATGAAGTACCATATTTAAGTGCAATAGGTGCACTTCTTTATTTAGCATAATGTTCTAGAACTGACATATCTCTTTTTGCAAATTTGTTGGCTAGATCTAGCTATATACCACATAGGCATTAGAATGGCATAAATAACAATTTAGATACCTCAGAGGAACCACTGATCTTGGTTTATATTATTCATATGTGCGTGCTGACATTGTTGAATATACAGAAGCAAGTTATTTATTTGATCCCCATAAGGGGTATCAAAAACATGATATTTTTTTAACAATGGTGTCGCTATCTCATGGAGATCAGTTAAGCAAACTATTGCAACAGCATCAACCAATCATTCAAAAATCTTGGCACTCGATAAAGCAAGTAGAGAAGATGTATGGTTAAGGTCACTAGTTCAACACATCAGAGAGAGTTACGATTTTCCAAAAGTTACGAATAAGCCTATGACCCTTTATGAGGACAATTGAACATGTATAAAATAAATTCAAGAAGGCTTTACAAAGGAGAAAGGAAGAAGCACATCTCACCAAAGTTTTTGTTCACCCACTAGCTTCAAAAATAAAAAGTCGATTGATGTAAAAAATGTCAAATCTTCAAAGAGCCTTGCTGTAGAAGCATGGAAAAGTCAAGCCATGCACCTTACAAGTCATATGCATCTACAAAATAGGTGCAACCAGCCAATGTTGTGCCAACATTTCATGCGCCTAAATGGTCATACTCCTAAAAGCACTCAAACTATTACTACAACATTTAATGCAACGCTAGTAGCTATACATAGTGAGCACCTCAGAGTACGAGCAGACATCATGTTCCTACTCATGCGCCCATCATCTAGGCACATTTGGGTAATTTCAAATAAAGACAAAAATGCTTCGAAGTACGGCTGAAAGCCAATGTCATCGCTTATGTCAGCGTAATTATTACCCATTACTAGAATACATCTATGCGCTGCCACGTGGCTGACCTGACTAAGCTTCGCATGCTCCCTTAAAGCAATGTTCCCCAAGAGCTATGTGCCAATTTTCTTCATGTGCTAAATCATGCAGGCATATCAAATCTTTTTTGTTAAAAAAATTTGGGATCTTCGAGCCATCAGTATGTGCCATGTGTCAAATGACTCGATCATGCCTATGACGGGTGTCAACTGCCCAAGATCCCAACAACAACCACGACCACGTGGTCCTCAAGTGCGCCACATGTGTGTAGTTACAGTGTTCACTTCTCCATCTGAAGGAACTTATTACAAGGTAATGGACTTAGTATTAAGTAATGGTATACACTTAGATACAATTAATGGTATCCTCCCCATCGGAGTCACTGCTATTATTTGTATGACCAGAGCAAGACCAACATATTAATTTTATTTGTCATAAAGTTATATTGACATGATAGTAAAATTAATAGGTAGTATCTACTTGAACAAAGTTGAATTTCTATATGTCTACACTATCGTGGCATGCTAAATTTATGATGTTCAATGTGTTAGTAAATTTCTTATTATTGTTTTAAGGGAATCAATATTTAATTAATTTAAAAAGTTTTGGCCCTACATAATTTTTATTTATATGATTCTCAGGATTTTAAAAATGGGTTCTTTTAGTCCACTTATGGTGATTCTTAAAGAAAACAAACTTACTGGACCTAATTATATTAACTGGAAATGTAATCTGGATATTGTCTTGTCTGCTGAGGAGTATAAATACATACTTGTTGAGGAATGCCCACCTAAGCCTGATGCTGACTCTGATAAAGAGGTCAAAGAGGCTTATAAAAAGTGGAAAAATGTAGATGAGATGGAGTTGTGTTACATTCTGGCATCTATGTCAAATGTACTGCAACATCAGCATCAGGCCATGGCCACAGCTTATGTCATGATGTATAACCTCAAGGAACTCTTCGAACATCAGAGTAGAGCAGTTAGAAAGTTTTTTATAAAGTGTTTGATGAATACAAAAATGGCTGAGGGTACACAAGTAAGGGTTCATGTTCTCAAGATGATGGGTCATCTGAATGAGATGGAGATCCTTGGAGCTAAAATTGATGGGGAATTCTAGGTCGATATCATTCCCAGGACTCTGCCTAAAAGTTTTAACAATTTATGCCTAAATTACAGTATGAACAAAAGGTTATATAGTTTGACAGAACTTGTAAAAGAGCTACAGGATGCTGAATCTCTCTTTAGGCAGAGTGGTCATATTTTTGTTTCTGAAAAATTTTTTACTTCTAAGCCAAAAGGCGGTAAGAAGAAGAATAACATTCAGAAATATACAAACTCAGCAAAAACGGGCATGGGACCTCAAGGCGCTATGAAAAAACCGAAAGACAAATGTTTCAAACGCAAAGGTCAGGACATTGGAAGACTGACTAGCCACTTCTCAAATAAAGGAACAAAGAAGGTATATCTCATTTATTAGTAGTTAAAACATGTTTAGCGATGTTATCTACCAGCACATGGTGTGTAGATACAAGTGCCACTAATCATGTCTGCAATACATTGCAGGGGTTCCATGAAACCAGGCGGCTCAGTGATGGAGAGATATGCTTGTTCATGGGTGACGCTACAAAAGTAGTGGTCGTTGCATTAGGAGATGTTACTTTATATTTTGGTGTAAATAAGTCTTTGATATTAAGAGATTGTCTTTATGCACCTTCACTTATAAGAAATTTAATTTGTGTTTCTATGTTAGTTAAGGATAGATATTCAATTTATTTTAATGACAATATTGTTATTAGAAAGAATAAACATTTTATTTGTTCTTGTACATTAGTTGATAATCTGTATGTCATTAATCCTGTTTTGCCCACAATACAACTTATGAAAATGAATAATATGTCATCTAACTTAAATAAGAGAAATGAACCTTCTTGTATGAACCAAACATATCTTTGGCACTTGCGATTGGAGCATATTAACCTAAGAAGGAGTCAAAGACTGGTTGAAGATGGATCTTTGAGTTCATTGGAAGTGGAGGCACTACCAGTTTATGAATCCTAGTTGAAAGGCAAAATGACCCAAACGGCCTTTTACGACAAAGGGGTATAGGGCCAAAGATGTGTTGGAATTGGTTCATTCTGATTTGTGTGGACCATGACTATCCAAGCTAGAGGTGACTTTGAATATTTGTCACATTTACTGACGATTATTCAAGGTATGGATATATTTATTTGATGTGCCGTAAGTCTGAGTGCTTTGAGAAATTCAAAGAGAAAAGGCTGAAACGGAGAAACGTCATGGAAAATGTATCAAATCATTACGATCAGATCGTAGTGGCAAGTACCTCTTTGGAGAGTTTAGGAATTATTTATCAGAGGCTGGGATTATATCCCAATTGACTATACCTGGAACGCATAGCAGAATGGTGTAGCCGAAAGAAGGAATAGAACTCTTATGGAGATGGTTAGATCAATGATGAGTTATTTGAATTTACCAGATTCGTTTTGGGGATATGACTTAGAGACTGTAGCTTATATTTTGAACTTCGTTCCTTCTAAGTAAGTACCTCTTACTCCTACAGAGCTGTGGATTGGGAGTAAGCCTTGTCTGAAACATGTTCGAATTTTGGGTAGTCCAACACATGTGCTGAATGGAAAAGCAGATAAGTTGGAATCTCGTACGGAAGTACGCTTGTTTGTAGGCTATCCAAGAGGAACGAAAGGAGGTTTATTTATAGTCCTAAGGATCAGAAGGTCATTGTTAGCACCAATGCCCGATTCTTAGAGGAAGACTATGTGATGAACCATAAACCCACAAGTAGAGTTGTTCTAGAAGAACTGAGAGGTGAGACACCAAGTACTTCAGTACCAAAAGTACAAGAGGATGAACCACAATTAACTGCACAATGTGTCACAAATTTTATACCACAACCGATAGTGCCTCGTCGTAGTGGGAGGGTTGTGATACAACCTGATAGATATATATTCTTGGGAGAGTCATCAGACTTCATCCTTGAGGAACAAGATTTTGATCCCTATACCTACAACGAAGCACTCCAAGATAAAGATGTAGAGTCTTGGCAAAAAGCAATGATATCTGAAATAGAATCTATGGATTCTAATCAGGTCTAGGAGCTTGTAGAACCATCCGTTGGTGTATAAGCCATTGGATACAAGTGGGTCTATAAGAGAAAAAGTGGATCAGACGGTAAGGTTGAAACCTTTAAAGCTCTGCTTGTTGTAAAAGGTTTTACTCAAAAAGAGGGTATCGATTATGAGAAAACCTTTTCTCCAGTAGCCATGCTTAAGTCTATCCGGATTCTTTTATCTATTGTAGCTCATCTCGATTATGAGATTTGGCAAATGGATGTCAAGACAGCTTTTCTTAATCGAAGTCTTGAGGAAGACATCTATGAAGCAACCAGACCGGTTCATTGAAAAGGGCCAAGAATATTGTTTGTAAGCTCAAGAAGTCCATTTATGGACTTAAGAAAGCTTTCAGATCTTGGAACATATGTTTTGATCAGGTGATAAATCATATGGATTTGATCAATGTCAGGATGAATCATGTGTATACAGAAAGTATGACAGAAATATGGTGGTGTTCCTAGTACTTTATGTGGATGATATCTTGCTCATTGGAAACAATGTGAAGGTGTTATCTGATGTAAGGGTATGGTTATCCAAACAGTTTGATATGAATGACTTGGGAGAAGTAGGTCACATCCTTGGTTTAAGTTCTACGAGATAGCAAAAAAAGGATGTTGGGATTATCCCAAGCTTCATATATCGATACTGTACTAACTCGTTTTAGTATGCAAAATTCTTAGAAAAGTTTCTTACCTTTTAGACATGGAATTGCTCTATCAAAGGAGCAGTGTCCGAGGACATCTAAAAAGATAGAGAACATGAAAGCAGTTCCTTATGCTTCAGCAGTAGGAAGCTTAATATATGTAATGCTATGTATGAGACCAGACATCTACTTTGCCGTAGGCATGGTCAGCAGATATCAGTCTAACCCAGGACAAAGCACTGGACTGCCGTAAAGCATATTTTGAAGTACCTGAAAAGGACTAAAGAGTATATATTAGTTACCAAGCATATAGTTTAGTTCCCTTGGGGTATACAGACTCAGATTTTTAGTAAGATAGGGATTCCAGAAAATCTACCTCAGGTTATGTGTTTACTTTGGGAGGTGGAGCCATTGTGTGGAGGAGTATCAAACAAAAATGTATTGCTGATTCCACATGGAAGCCGAGTATGTGGCAGCCTCTAAGGCAGCCAAAGAAGTGGTTTGGCTCAGAAACTTTCTATTAGACTTGGATGTGGTACCTAGTTTGCCTAAGTCTATTATACTTTATTATGATAAAAGTGGTGCAGTTGCAAACTCGAAGGAACCACGAGCCCATAATACAGGTAAACACATTGAGCGCAAGTACCATATGATACGAGATTTCGTAAAGAAAGGAAAAGTTGCTGTGATCAAGATAGCATCAACCGACGACCTAGCTGATCCCTTTACAAAGAGCTTACCAGCTAAGACTTTTGATAGTCATGTTGAGGGAATGTGAGTCAGCTGTGTAGCAGTATGGCTTTAAATATAAGTGGGAGATTTGTAACAGTATACTGAAAAGCAATGCTTTGAGTATAAGTAGGAGATTGTTAGGGTTATATACTAAAAGCATCACTTTTGTATACTGTTACTTTTATAGTAACTTTATTTCCTTAAATTTTGAATTAGAATCATATGGACAAATGTTTGCATATTGTATTTGTTGCAAGTATTAATGCAAATGTCTGATATTCTATATTGTAGATAATATGGTATGTGGTGTCACACAGAAGATAATATTATCAGTTCCCTATGGAATATATAAATAGTTCACAACCTAGATGGACTTGGACAATATATTGGAAAGGTTTATAGTATAATTTGGTATTAGTCTATCTTGACTATAGGATTACACTAGTACACTTTGTGTGTATTGAACAGGACCACTTGAGATTGTTCTCTTTGTACTGACTACATAAGAGAACAAACACCTCCGTTATTTTGGATGCTTGTGCTCTTAATCCAGATATAATAACAGACATGTATATACAGTTTGCATTACTTTGACTCATAAAAGAGTGAGATTCATTATGGGTCAACAACCTCTATGAATTGGGTAATAATATTGTATGTATGACCGGTTGTTGTTGATTATAAATGGAATCCATGTCCCGATACATCGGGTTGATGATGTCCCCTTAAGGAGCTCATAAGGATTGTCATGTAAACCCTGCATGTAGATTATATCCGACATGACAAATAAAGTTAGCGGTACTACTTAAGAATAAAGATGTCGAATCAATATAGTTGTTAGTAACTTAATTTGATCGACGGACATTCGATATCTTAACATGGGGAACCAAACGAGCATATAATAAAAGGAGCCCACAAACATAATTTTGGATTAGGGAGGTAGTGTAATAATAGCTCATTAGTGGACCGAGATATTGTTAATAGGCCTGGATTGTGTGTTCGGGCTGAATACGGGATATCCAGATTCGTTAGGAGGCCTAACCCGAATTTCTTCTCACGGTCCTTACCGTAGCCTATATATATCCTCTATTCTCTGGCCGCCAAATCATTGATCAAAAATCTGAAGCTTTCTCTAAATTTGTGATTCACGTAAGGAGAGAAAGAAAGGGCTGTCAAGGAGAAGAAAAGGTTGGAAGATCGTCGCCCACACGTCCAACTCGAGGAAGGAATACGTGCAGAAGATCTTGGGGTCGTCCGCTCGAGATTGCCAGGAACTACTTATCTTCTTCTCGTAGCAGGTATAATTCGTGAACCCTAGTATCTGCCTATGAAGGGTTAGAACACGTATTGATCTGTTTAACTTTCTATCGATCAATATGCACACCAAAGTAAGGGTCCTGGGAATCCCAGTTCCATCAATCAGTATTTAGGACTGCCAGAAACTATGGCAGTTCTAAATTCAACTTGGCCGAATGTTGTTCGGGTTTACTTCGATCATGAAATTGGTGATAAATATTAAAATAAACATTATATTGTATGTTTTCCATCATGATAATATATAATTGGGTTTTGGGAATAAACATTACAAGAAGAATATGAGAGGGAAACTAGGGTTTTAGGAAGAGAGCCTTTGGGTGCCATCGAAATTGAAAATGAGAGCTTGAGGAAGGGGTTAAGATGAAGAAGATGATGTAGCTTGGAAGAAAAATGTAAAAGAAGCAGAAGAAGAAGAGAGGAATAGAGAAGAGAGAGAGAGAGAGAAGATAGAGAGAGAAAATAAATTTGAGAGAGAGAGAGAGAGAGAGAGAGAGAGAGAGAGAGAGAGAGGAGAGAGAAAGAGAGTAAAATGTGCAAATGAAACTCACAAATGGGGTTTGGGGGGGCTGTGGGTTGGGACAACCTAATAAGTAAAAAAAAGGGCTGTTCTGAGTAATTTTCTCTTAAACCTGGGCTAGCTCCAACCGGACTAGCCTGATCAACTTTTGATGTGCCCTTATAAATAATCAATGTATATACTATATAACATTTCTATATAAAAATGGTTATAATAGGCTTGGAACTTCTTCAAACTGTCATATTAAGGTTGATTTCTGAAATTTTATAACATATATATATATATAAAGTGTTATAATAATATATTTGTAAGCGATATAAAAATTAAATTTTTTGGTAGTGAAAGATCAATATAAAGCAGTAAATGACTCAAATCCACATAAAAAATGTTGGAGAACTAAAGGTTCTAAAAATTTAGCCCCTCGGAAGAAGAGATAAAATAATATAACATAGCTCTAATGCTCCTGAAGAAGCAGCTCTTAAAGTAGCATCCCATGTAGTGTAAGTTCAGATGGTCTGGAAGATGTCATAAACCATAGATCCAATTTCTCCAAAAAAAAATATCGCTCTGGTCGAGGATATGCCTCAGATCCGAGAAGAGACTGAAAAGTGGTAGTGGTACCCATAATAATAAGAAATCTATGTTTTTCACACACTCATGAGAAATTTGGATCAAATTCTTTTTTGTCATGGATGACATTTTATCATATGTAGTATCTAAAATTAAAAAGGGTAATGAAAATAAGGATAACACTAAACCACGAACAATCCTTGAATGTCGAAAAAGACAAGGTTGGCAAAAATGAAAAGATGTGATTCAAGCAGAATTAGATTCCCTTATAAAATGTGGAGTGTTTGGTCCTATTGTAAAATCCCAATTGAAATAAACCTTGTAGACTTTAAATGGATGTTTGTTAGAAAAATAATAAAAAATGAGATCTAAAGATATAAAGCACTTAGTTGCTCAAGGATTCTCACAAAGACTAGTAATAGATTATGAAGAAACATATTCCTCGGTCATGGATATCATCACATTTAGATATCTTTTAAGTCTCGTTGTTTCTGAAAACTGGATATGAGACTCATGGATGTGATGACAACATAAGTATCGTAACCAAGACGGTAATATATGCATAAAAATCCCTCAAGGATTTAAATTGCCAAAAATTAAGTCTACCAATATGCACAATATTAAATTAAAACGAGCCCTATATGGGCTAAAATAATCCGGAAGAATATGGTACGATAAGCTTAGTGAATACCTATCTAAGGAAGGATAATAATAATAATCATATATGGTCGTGCATATACATTAAAAATTCCTGAATGGATTCGTCATAGCATCCATTTATGTAGATGGCATAAACTTGATAAGATCTCTAGAAGAGATCGAACAGGCCGATAGCTTAAGAAGGAATTCGAAATAAAAGATTTGGGCAAAATAAAATTTTGTCCTGGGTTGCAGATTGAATAGTAAAATTAGAATTTTAGTCCATCAAGCCAAATATGCTGAAATCTTCTAAAGAGGTTTAACATGAGTCGGTCACTCATTCCACAAACCTATGGTGGTTAGGTCATTGGAAATTAACCAAGTTCCATTTCAGTCGAAGAAAAATGAAGATGTTTTGGGTCATGAAGTACCATATTTAAGTACAATAGGTGCACTTCTTTATTTAACACAATGTACTAGAACTGACATATCTCTTTTTGCAAATCTGTTGGCTAGATATAGCTATATACCACGTAGGCATTAGAATGGCATAAATCACACTTTTAGATACCTCAAAGGAACCGCTGATCTTTGTTTATATTATTCATATGTATGGCTGTCATTGTTGATTATACAGAAGCAAGTTATTTATTTGATCCCCATAAGGGATATCATAAACATGATATTTTTTTTAATAATGGTGTCGCTATCTCATGGAGATCAGTTAAACAAACTATTGCAACAGCATCAACCAATCATTCAGAAATCTTGGCACTCCATAAAGCAAGTAGAGAAGATATAAGGTTAAGGTCACTAGTTCAACACATTAGGGAGAGTTACGATCTTCCAAAAGTTACGAATAAGCCTATTACCCTTCATGAGGACAATTGAACATGTATAAAATAAATTCAAGAAGGCTTTATCAAAGGAGAAAGGAAGAAGCACATCTCACCAAAGTTTTTGTTCACCCACTATCTTCAAAAAAGAAAAGTCGATTGATGTAAAACATGTCAAATCTTCAAAGAGCCTTGCTGTAGAAGCATGGAAAAGTCAAGCCATGCACCTTACAAGTCAT
>JANAVB010019234.1:0-28103 GCA_029216955.1 Iris pallida
GAGAAGAGATCGGGTGGAAGGGAGAAACCATAACCAACGTCCAGCCCTAACGCACCTTTCCCAGCCATTGGTGCCACCGTGCGAGGCCACGGGTCGGCCGTGGTCGCGCCGAAATGCACAGATCCGACAACAAGGCAGAGCATTGCTCTGTTTCGCCAACAGCCAGGTACCTCCCTAATCGACCCAATATCTCCTTGTATACTAGGTCGTTTTCGAACTCGTGAATTTTCCTAGAGAGCCTACCTGACCCTCTCGAAGTCCCCATACTCAGTTTTGAGGTGAATCGATCCATCGATTCCGAAAATCGATGTTAACATCAGGGAAAAACTGTTTCAAAAACAGTTTATAGGTATTCCGATTTCCCCTGTTTACTGATAAATTCTTGGCAACCCAGTAACTATTTAGAAAATCTAATTAAAGGTAGTTATAGACAACATATAGGACTTCACAACCCTTTTTGTGGATTTGGAAATCATTGACTACGTGTCGAGAAATCGAATCCCGAAGTTTATCGGTTTTAAAAACAAGAAATTTCTTCGATACGACGTATGTCCCGCCAATCCGGGCAACGTGGTCGCGAACCGAAAGCATCGAAAGGTGCGTAACAGCTTCGTGGACGTGTGGGCTTTGGCGTAATTCAAATTGGTCGTGTGTGCGCGACAAATTTTATGCGTATCTGTCGAAATTCACCGTATCGGCCACTTTGCAAATTTTCCAATTACTTTGTGCACGCTCGTCAGATCGAAACGAAACTTGCGCCAACAGGACCGTATCGTTTTTATGGTCCTGTATGCCAAGTTTGGTCCGATTCTGAGAGAGTTGATCGGATCGCCGTTTTGCGGGCCCCGCGGTCCGACTCAACGAGTGATTTTGTGCACGGCCCGCCGAAATTCAACTTTGGACATACGGTTGGGTTCGTATAGGAAAACCGGATCCATAGACATATAGTTTGACGACTTTAGAGACCACTGACTCTGGCGCAGTTTTCGGTGCAAAGCGGGTCCAACAGCGGACCCAAAATTACCGTTTTGTCCCTGTTTCAGAATTGGACTTAAGGACAAGCAATCCTAGCTATTTTGACTATTCTGAGAATGTTGGTAACGTTTATTTCAGCTTTCGAAGACAGTTGTGATAACTTGGACTTTCTGACTTGTTGATTGGCGATACATTGTTGGTTCTCCGTGCAACCCCCAGGCAAGTATACCTTGCCAACTTGTACAGTATAATTTATATACATGTTCATCATCTCGCTGCGGTTTTTTTCCTTACATTCGTGATTGCTTTATTCCATGTCGGGTACACTCATCCTGTTGTAGTTTTATGTTACATGTTTCTAGTTTCTTGTTCCTTTCCTGTTATGATATTTTCTATCTGTTACACTGTGTCAGTTTTACATATTTTCCTTGATAGATTCGTCTAGTCCTACACCACGATTCCCTCGACTTGATTATAACTTGACTTGACTTGACATGACTTGAGTAGGACTTGACTTTGACATTCTATAGATTGTGAGTCTTGACTACGGTCTATAGGATTTTTATACTAGGATTGGCTACTGTCTTGGTTGTGAGTACTTGCCTTGACTGCGATTGAGACACTATAGATTGTGAGTACTTGCCTTAACTGCAGTCTATAGCTTTGACCTATTAGCCATTTCTAGTATGGCATGCCAGTGTCTTAGGATCCTTGTGTTTAGATCTTGTGTCTTAGTTCGTTTTGTCTCGTTGGATATCCTTGATTGTTCCTTACTTCTTGGTATATTTGTACTGTTACGTGTTGGCTTGTATATTATGTATCTTGCTCGTCCTCTGAGGACCTGATGATCTCTTCAGGTTTAGCGACTGCATGGAGTTAGTTAGCAGAGCGCGATGGTAGAGGATTGCGATGTATGATACAGGTATTTGCTTGTGATATTTCTTTATTATCTCATCGTGCTTTATATTCCATATCATGATATACTCTGCTTATTTATAGACTCATATTATTCTTGGAGTCTAATCGAACAATATGCTAAGCAGACCATGACCCATAATTGTTCATTCTTGCTTTATATGATTCTTGTGGATTGAGATATAGTTTAGATTAGACATGATACCCTACTCTGGACATCTTATACGTACTCGAGTCGGGCTAGAGTCCGCTCGATACGTAGATGGCTTGCTCACGAGCTCGCGTCCGAAAAGCGGGTGCGGGTCGTGCCATTAGATCTTAGTTATATTTGCGCAACCTTCCTAGAAGTGTTGCGTTGGAACATTGTTCTTACAATTGTTTCAAATTCACAAGTTTTCCATAGAAAAATTATGCCCCGACAATAACAATCTCAAAGCTATATTGCTACAATGGAAAACTTTAATGCTTCACTCCTCAATATTGACTTTTGTAAGTTAGAAAAGTTTGATGGAGAGCATTATCAAGTCTGGAAGAGGAAGGTTTATCTCACTCTTCAACTCAGAGACGTTGATCACGTGCTTCTTGAAGAGGAACCTACTGTTCCAGATACTGGGTCTGCTGCTGTTGCTGCGGCTACTAAACTTCAGGCCAAGTGGAGAAGGGAAAATAGCATTTGCAGGCTGCTTATCCTGAATGCTATGGAGGATTCTCTAGCAGAATCTTACAGTAAAAAATCAATTGCCAGAGACATATGGGAGTCTCTGGAGAAACTGTACGAAGAAGACAAGAATAGGAGCAAGATATTTGTGGTTGAAAAATATCACAAATGGCTCTTTGAGGACGAGAAGTCCATGTTGCCGCAGGTAAAGGAATTCCTGAAAAATATCTCAAAGCTCCCCGCTGGGTGGAGTAAGTTCTATGCAAACATACATAGGAAAAAGCTTGAGACCAGCCTTGAAGATCTCTTGCAGGAAATCTATGTTGAGGACCAGATGCGGGCTCAATTGAAGGTGGACACACTGTCCAAGCAGTTGGCTAACGCCAATATGGTTTATACCAAGGAACCAAGGGAAAAGCAGACGGCTTCCCACAGCAAGAAGAAGGACCCTAACAATCTGAACGTGAACGGGACTTCTTTCAAGCAAAAGAAGCCAAAGTCTCAGATGCCTTGCTTCAAGTGTGGCAAGAAAGGCCACTTCAAAAGTGAATGCAAAGCAAAGACCAAGCAATCAGAGCAAGGAGAGCCTAGTAAGGTATCTATGATCACTGACGTTGTTGCTATGATTGTGCAGGTTGATGCGGTAAGGACTGACTCTGACTGGTGGGTAGACATTGGAGCCTCCTGCCATGTCTGCTCCAGTAAGGAGTGGTTCACCACCTACACACCTACTTCTGAAGTGGTTATGATGGCGAACCAGGCACAAGCTGAAGTGCTCGGGATCGAGACGGTGTTGTTGAAGCTGACTTCGGAAAAGTATCTGACGCTTCAAGGCGTGAAGCATGTACCTGCTATCGCCAAGAACCTGATCTCAGGAGGCCTACTCTGCAACGCAGGCCTCAGGATGGACATCAATGCTGGCCAAATGGTGATGTCTATTAAGGGTACATATTTCGGAAAAGCTTTTTATACCGAAGGGATGTTCAAAATTCAGGTTGTGAATCAGTCCAATGTAATTAATATAATTAATGCAATCACACCTTCTGCTTATACTATTGACTTGTGGCATAATAGGCTAGGACATGTTCATTGTAAACGAATAAACAGAATGTCTAGTCTAGGACTTATCTCCAAGTGTGGGGGTAAGGTAGAGAAATGTGAAGTTCGTGCTCAAACAAAGATCACAAGGAAACCCTTTCCTAGGGTTAATCGAAGTACAGATCTTCTGGAGTTGGTACACTCCGATATCTATGACTTCAAACAGTTCTCTACAAAGGTCGGGATGAAGTATTTCATAACCTTCATCGATGACTTCTCAAAGTATGTGTTCGTCTACTTGCTGAAGGCTAAAGACGAAGCATTCAAGAAGTTCAAGAAGTTTAGAGCCGAAGCTGAGCGACAGACTGGACAACAACTCAAAAGAATAAGAAGTGATCGAGGTGGGGAGTACAGGTCTCATGAATTCGCATCGTTCTGCAAAGAACATAGAATTGTCAATGAGACTACGGCTCCGTACTCTCCTCAATCAAACGGAGTTACAGAGAGGAAGAACAGAACGTTAACATAAATGATTAACTCAATGTTGTTGACTGCTGGCCTTCCTAAGTGCTACTGGGGAGAAGCTGTATTAACGACGACTTTTATTCTAAATAGAGTGCCTCATGCTACTTCAGACGTTACTCCTCATGAACTCTGGTTCAAGGTCAGACCTAACTTGAATGTCATTCGAGTGTGGGGGTGTCTGGCATATGTCAAGCTTCCAGATCTGAAGATTCAGAAGCTTGGGACAAGGACTACTAAGACGATCTTCTTGGGGTATGCCGAGAAGAGTGATGCTCGGAAATTTCTTGATATTGAGTCAAATCATATCATTGAATCTCGCGACGCAGAATATTTTGAAAACAAATTTGCAAGGCACAAGAATATTGTTCTTACAGATGTACTGGAGAACTTTGAGAGTGTGCAGAAAACTGAAGTCTTCAATGAAGATGTGGTCCAAGAAGATGTTGTTGTTGAAACAACGATTAAACCAGAACAAGCTGAGCCGTCAGCTAAGCGTATGAGGAGGCCAAAGGACTTCGGAAGTGACTTTGTCACCTATCATGTAGAAGCAGATCCGCTTACCTATGATGACGCGATGAAGACCAGAGACGCAGTTTTCTAGAAGGAGGCGATTGACAATGAAATTGATTCCATCACCTCAAATAACACTTGGGTATTGGTTGATCTTCCTGAAGGAGTGAAACCCATCGGATGCAAATGGATCTTCAAGAAGAAGATGAAAGCAGACGGAACTATTGACAAGTTCAAGGCTAGGTTGGTAGCCAAGGGATTTTTTCAGAAGCAGGAGATTGACTACTTTGACACGTATACTCCAGTAGCCCGGATGACCACCATCAGAGTGTTGATTGCTCTTGCAGCAATACATAAGATGGTGATACATCAGATGGATGTAAAAACGGCTTTCCTAAATGGCGAGCTGACCGAAGAGATATACATGCAACAGCCAGAGGGATTTGTCGTCAAGGGTCTTGAAGACAAAGTCTGCAAGTTAGTAAAATCTTTGTACGGTCTTAAACAGGCTCCCAAGATGTGGCATGAGAAATTTGACAAAGTTATAAGGTCAAATGGCTACATGGTCAGCGAGACGGACAAGTGTGTTTACACGAAGTTCGCTGATAGAAGAGGTGTGATCGTTTGTCTGTACGTGGACGACATGCTTATCCTAGGTACGGATATGGGTTGTGTCACTGAGATAAAGAAATTCATCTCGAGCAAGTTCAGTATGAAGGACTTGTGGGAAGCTGATGTGATCTTAGGGATCAAGATCATCCGGACAGACACTGGACTAGCGCTGTCACAGTCTCATTATATTGAGAAAATGATCACTCGTTATGGGTATCGGGATCTTCCAGGGATCGATACGCCGTACAGGTGTGATCTGAAGCTGAAGCCTAATTCAGGGAAAAGCGTCAGACAGCTGGAGTATGCAAGCGTAATCGGGAGTTTGATGTATGCTACTACTGCCGCAAGGCCTGACATAGCTTTTGTCGTAGGAATGCTGAGTCGTTTTACGAGCAACCCAGGTGTTGAACACTGGAAAGCTGTGAAACGGGTTATGAGATATCTCAAGAAGACTCAGACATATGCACTATACTACTGCGAAGATCCGCCGGTAGTGGAAGGCTTCTGTGATGCCAGCTGGTGCTCAGAGGTGGAGAGCGAGAGGTCCACAGGTGGATTCATTTTCACAATGGATGGAGCTGCTATAACGTGGAAGTCGAAGAAGCAGACTATGCTCTCGCGGTCATCCATAGAATTTGAGTTCTTTGCACTTGATACCGCAGTCGAGGAAGCAGAATGGCTTCGGGAGCTCATGTATGATCTTCCAGTGGTTGGGGAGCAAATACCGACGATACCGATAAACTGCGACAACCAGACGACTGCGGCGGTGGCATCAAATGACCTCTTCAACGGGAAGAAGAGGACTGTGTGGTTGAAGCACAGGGCAGTACACGATCTTATCAAGATAGGTGTTATTGCAGTGATTGATGTTCGGAGTCAGGAGAACCTGGCGGATCCGTTCACCAAGGGCCTCAAGCGCCAGCTAGTCGATGACGCAGCTTGTAAAATGGGTTTGAAGGTATTCTGATATTGTATTATTGTATTCCTACCATAATTTATGCTAATAGTTCAAAGAGAAATCTACTAGGCATCTAGCTTTTGGTTCAAGGGAGGACCACTAATCGAAAGAATATCAGGAACGGTGGGTACATGTTCTATTGGGCATGGAGAGGTTACGGACCTATAACCACTGTTGTCTACTATTGTTTTCTACGAAAAACGGATCATGTGGGAAGGTTGGCTTAAATGCCTTAATGAGTTCTCAGGCAGAATGAATGCCTGGTGTGCATTACAGGAAGCACGGTAGAACAGCACTACAAGGAGTGAAACTCCATGCTACTGTGGGGTGACTCCACCATAAGGTTCCCAGGCATGGGGTAATGCCTCGGCTTTGCTAGCCAAGTCACAGCGGCGTAGCACCGCAAATAGGCAGTTAGCCTAATGTTGTATGTTAAAATAAAGAAGGGAGCCTAAGGCTTCATGCTAGGTAGTTTGGCACTACAAAGAGGCGGTTGCCTCATGCTACAGTAGTATGACACGACGATGAGGTTCCCGGTACGGGGTAAGGCCTCAGCTTTAAGCCATGTCATAGCGGCGTAGCACCGCAAGGGAAGCGCAAAGCGCTTCATGCCATGTCTCTTTATAATGAACTCACCTATAGTGTATGGACAAAGAGATAACAGGCCGTCTCTTGAGGGTAAACTTGTAGACGCCCAAAATTATACACTGAAACCAGGCTGGCACAGGGCCTTTAATGTGTAGCCAGAAGTACATGTAACTACATTATGTGAGTGGAAAGAATTTCAGCTAATGCAGAATTCAAGGCTTAGTCCATTCTTGTATTATAGTCTGTTGTTTGACCCATGCGGGAAGATTCAAGTCGTCAGCGACATCTCTCCTAATGCATGATGGACAGTTACTGTGGGGAACACTTATACCCATATATAGAGATATGTGGGGGATTGTTGGGTTTTGGCCTTTGTATTAAAAATTTTAGTCCCACATCGGCTAGGCCAAAGGAGTTGTATCTCTATATATTAGCTATGCTAGTTTAGAGATGCACATGTGGTGTGGAGGTGCACATGGGTGTGCCATGTGGGGTTATTTTTCTAATAGAAAAAAGGCTAAATAAACAATTGAAAGCATTCATGCTTTTTGCTCTTGGGAAATTTATTTCCATGGGAGCTAAGCCCCGTAGGGGCTTAGCGACTCGGGCACGGACTCGGGCTCATAGGCTCATGAGGTGTAATGTGGCGTTTTGTTGGCGCACTTTGCACTTAGCACGTCAGCATCGTCGCTAGGCGCATAGTGCGCTCGTTGCGCGAGCCACTTGCGCGCCACAGGTTCCGCGACCAGAGTGCGCGCCAGGGTGCACGCCAGGTTGCGCCATGCTGCGCACAGGTTGCGCACAGGTTGCGCCAGGTTGCGCCAGGTTGCGCGCAGGCTACGCACAGGTTGTGTCAGGTTGCGCAAGTGGCGCAATGTGCACGTTGTGCGTGTGGCGCAAGGTGTGCAAGGCGCGCAAGGCGTGTGGCACAGTGTGGCGCAAGTGGGCTCTGTGCGCAAGGTGCAAGACGCGCGGGTTTCCAAAGTGGCGCAACTTACTTCAGATCGTGCCTGTGCATGATCTGAACGGTTACTGCACGTTCGGAGTGGTTATTACCACGTCTCGAATGTTGTGCTAACCGGACAGTTGCTACTCGGGCCTATATAAGGTCTTCTCTCTCTCACAGGCAGATAGAGAATATAGAACACATTCAGAGAGTCACGAAAGTTTACAAGTGTTTCTTACAAGTAAACAGAGTCTGTGAGAGAGAAGAGAAGCTTTGCACCAGCGTTGCTTTTGCACGGGAGTCTGTGTACGATCCGAGGTGTCAGAAGAGCAGAAGTGTTCCAAAGTTCTCCGACGAACTTGCTGGTTCCTGGAAGCTATTCGTGTGGGGCGAATATAGCTTTGAGCAACGGTGATCATTCACCCCAGCAGGCCATCTTCCATCTTTCGCCTGTCATCTTCTTCGCTGATGTGATTACGAAATCTTCTTAGATTCTCGTATATCATATGCTGCTGTGGATTACGACATCCTTTTAGATTCTCGTAATATAATAACGAGATCTTCTTAGATCTTAGTTATACTTGCACAACCTTCCTAGAAGTGTTGCGTTGAAACATTGTTCTTACAATTATTTCAAATTCACAAGTTTTTCATCGAAAAATTGTGCCCCGGCAATAACAAAATTAAATCAACTCTACCTATGTTAAGACTTTTTTGCTTCCTATTGTTAACATTTACTCCTAATATAATGGGGTTCCATACTCGATAGATATATTCTCTTAAGAGGACTCGCAACTCACAAGATGACAGAATTTGCATGCAAGAGATAGTGGGCTTATCGTTGCTTTATCTTGTTTTAATCATGTGCATCCTCTCTTGGACTTGCTATGAGGCCTAGGTTTTTGTGGGTTTGAAATTCATTTAGACCAGTTGTGGGCCCAACCCCATCCTCCTCTCCACAACATCCATCCATCCTCCCCCTCCCCCCCCCCCCCCCCCCCCCCCCTCTCTCTCTTCCCTTCAACCAACTGGTAGTAGACTCGCATCAAATTCCAATAAAACCCAAACTTGAATTTTGGCCACATGCAACACAAACTCAATTTTCAAACATAGTTTTGAGTGGGGAAAAAACCCTTCAATCTACAAAATTGAAGAAATTAGTTCACATTTATGTATAAAATAGCAAGATAAATTCTCATTATTTGAGAGTTGATAGTTTTTTAAAAAAGCCAATAACGTGCATCCATAAGAAAATAAATTAAACACTTCACAGCTAAATCTAATATTCTTCCCAATGCATTCCACAGGGTGTAACTAAATAATTTGCAAGGTTTCTACTTGCATCAAACATCTTAAAACCTAATTACTTGCCTGGATAATAGGTTATATTTCCATAATATCATAATTGTCAACAAGTTCACATAGAAGAGGCTACAAATGCACACAACGAAAATAAACAACAGAGACACAACACTTATTTATAGTGGCGCTGAACTCTTCTGGTTAGCAAGGTGTTACAACTTAAAACTACATAAAATTGTGAAGTACTTAAAGAGTGGTGCTCAACAGGTTCCTCCATATATATCATCTTGACAATGACTAATCCAAAAAGGGTTAATTGTATACATCAAAGTGAGAATAACAAACCGAAATCCCCCATGTGTGGCTGATAACAATTTGCAGCCATTACTGATTGGTTTCTAGCAGCTGCCATTCAAGTAAATTAATTATCAAAACAGCATCTGATACAGAACCAGTCCTTGGCTCCACCAACCTTCAAGCAGATACCATCTTAAAATATGTGGACAATGTCGTAAGCAAATCTGTATGATTGTCAAAGGAGAACTTTATAACTGAAAATAAAATGCAGCATTGCACACAAAGATACAAACATCGTATCTATATAATATGTAACAAAACAGGGTTGTCTTTCGAGACGAAAGACGAGAGGATAAAGAATGGTCGGGATTAACCAATAGGAGTATTCCCGGGCAAACAAGCACCATGGCGATTAAATCGAAGTGATCTTTCCCCGACAAGTGTATATGCAGGGGCCCAAGGGTAAGCCAGACAGACTTCGGGCTTGGACAACCCCCCTATGCTTGGGGCAACCTCTAGGCTCAGCATGACCCCACAAGAGGTCAGGATGACAGGTGACCCACCAGGATCAGCCTATAATAAGAGTCAAGAGTCAACCAAAACTAACTATAGGGCAACACGATCCCGTGGGCCAGTCCTGTGTATATGTCATCTAAAGAAGTGTCACAATAGGTCAATAAGTTTAAATAAATATTATTATTAGATGATTGAATGGTAAGCAATTTCGAGAACCGATTTATGAAGGAGTGCCGGAGGCACGGGCCGAATTATCAAGGAGCGTCGGAGGCACGAGACAATTTATCAAGGACTGCCGGAGGCAAAGGGATAGCTAGTATGAAATAATCTCTCTATATATAAGAAATCAAGTTACTCACATACAGACTATTATTTGGTAGATATTGGAACACAAAAGCTTCTTTTAATTCTTTATAAGATCTTGTGTGTTATCTATAAAGCAACTTAATCCATTTACACGTCTTTTTACATTTTCTGATGAATCTGAGTTTTTCAGATTTCTTAGGAGTTGGTGCTGATTATGGCCAGTTTCAAAAACCCAATAGATGATTCATCTTGAATTTGACATGTGAAAATGGGTATCCTGTAAAACATTTCCCTTATGGAGAAATGGTATGGTGCATCTCCTAGTTTACATCTCCTTGTGTGCCATTGGCCCCTGTAGGACCAAATTGTAGAACTGGTGATTTGTAATCGGTTAAAAGAAATCTTCTAAAATTTAGTCCAACATAAACCAATAGCAATGGAGTTGCATAGATGAGTTGCAAACTAGGACATATTTACTTCCAAATTTAATTGTGAGCACACTATACATCGTCATCAGAGCTAGTCATTTGTCAAGCTTTCACGTCAATATAATAATCTCATTTCTAGTTTAGGATTCAAATCAGACTATTTGGAATTATTTAGTTGAATTAGCAAATCCTGGCAGATAAGAACATAAGAAGAATATATGACAACTACCATCTTTAAAAAGGATACGTCCAAAACAGCACGAACGACTGCAAAATCAAGCATCATGAAAGCAATAATCAGATAACATAATCATGAAAGAAGCACTATTTCGCATCAAGAAATCAAAACACTTCAAAGACGACATAGCTTGAAGCAAAACGGTAACAAGATAATGAATTGATGATTTATAAAAGGATACAAGATAACATATTTATGAATTATGAGATCAATAAGTTATTTCTTCCTATAAAGTATTTAGATACAGAAGTCTCCACAATTGAGAAAAACATGATGCAAATACTTACTATGCCAAAATAGCTTGTATTATGGTTCCATATATATAGCTCATTGACCTTAGACCAACTCTTATTTGGTGTCAAGGACAATGTTCACGTTGCTGCATCAGATTAGAAGTAATGTAGGTCATTACCAGATCATCACCCTATTATCTTATTTAAGCTTTTTCAAGAACACGGAATTGCATACTAAACTACATTTTAAGCAGGACTCTTAGACGTGAAATCTAAATTTGGAGCAAATCCTGGTGAAAGTAATAGAGCTTCAAGCTTGATGCTGACAACTTCAAAGAAGGCATAGAAAACACATATCAAATGATTTTTTAAAATCCATATACAGGAGGAAGGACACTTTGTGTTTGTTTTCCTTTTCTGTTTCCCCTTTTTATCCATGATAGATAGCTCCTCTCTATTAAAATGTCCCACCATGTGTCTGAACATGCAGCCCACTGCCTACAAAACTTGTTTAAATAAATAAGAACCACTTTTATGAATAAAAACATCAATAAGATGAATAGCATCATGCCCCAAATTAGTAAATACAATAATATTCCAATATATTTCCTATTCATGCACATTCTAAGTTCCTTTTACAAACATAAAGTCAATCATGTTTTGTGACGACTATGTGGTATTGGCAACACACATATACTTGCATAGTCGTGTCTCAACTTTTGGGAGTTGTATTAGACACCGCATCCTACGTGTCCTTGTCAAAGTACAACAAAGCCAGTATTCGCTGACCATAACTTGTTATCTGCTAAGTAAACACTGAATGGCCCAGAACATCAAAGAGTAAGGTAAGAAGGTGACTAAGTGGCAGAATACTCAATGTGCAAACGTGTTGTACCAATGCACCAAGTATTCTGATAATGCCTTAGGAGTAGAATGACCACACTCAGGAACCTAAAAGTGAGATCTGTCCTTATAATTAGGTGTCCTTACTAGGCTTGTAAAACCCTTTTACGATCAAAACCAACTGGCCAAGCTGAATCTCTACAGATAGAACGCAGTCATCAACCAGTTTTCAAAGGAAATGAAGGACTGAGAAGGGTGACAATGGTGCTGTTGATGGTTATAGTTAGTTGTGTTGGTAATTGATGCAACTAAGCAATGGTCGTGAATCTAGTGTGAGGGCGGGATGAGAGGATAACCTAATCAATAATAGATATTTGATTTAAGGATTGATATTTATCTAGGAATCTTAATGGATTTACAAGGTATAAGAGTCCAATAAAATGTCACCAATCACAGTGGCTTTAGTGAGTTTAAAACCTGAAAAATATCCGTTAGTTTGAAAACACTGCTTTCCTTCTCATTATTTTCTATGCACAACTTTCTCTATTATTTTTCCTCTTATTTCCCCGCTACCTCTCAACCTCTGTTTGAAGTGTGGAGTAACAGTGCTTCATAGCCTACAACTTTCTAAAGTAATAAGGATCCTTGTTATGCAAACAAATACCTAGATAACTAAAAGAAATAATCCTAAAATTACTAAAATTAACTCTAACTAGTCATTAGATGAACCAAAAATATGCTCTCAAATGTTTGCCCAAAAGGAAACAATCAGGAAACTAAGATACTCCAAAGTTGATGCCATGTCATGTATCGAATATGACAAGGACACCAAAATAACCATGGACAATGCCCAAATCAGTTTGTATCCATGTCACTGTTTATTTTGCAGTATGTCGTCAGTAGGTCTCATATTGCTCAAATTGAATCCAACCGACATGTCATCCTCAAAAGACCTTTTTCACTGAGGTTTCCATCCTTGGAAAACTAACATGAAGGGTGGTGACTGATGTCAGGGAGATATGGTTTGAAGCAATGGTGTAACCGTTGAAAGTGTGGTCTTCAAGGCCAATGGAAATGGCTAGGCACTGTATTCCTTGAAATAAATGAAGGGGCATGGATGTGGTTGTACTGTCAATGGTTTATTAAGGAATTAACAGAGGAAAAGGTCATGTCGATGTTTATGATTTTTGGTTCAGTAGAAGAAATTGAAAAGGGGATAAAGATGGGGCACAGAGAAGCACTTCACAGAGTGCAACATTATTGGAGCTGGTGCTGGTGGTTTATATCTAGTATTGAAGTGGAAGTTGGATTATCTTAATTGGATATCCATCTCTTGCCTCGTACTCAATTTTGATGCAGAGAAATAGAAGAGCTAGTCGTAGAAAATGGTAGTTCAGTAGCATGGAGAAGTAAAAGGAATGCAAAGTAAAACGAAGCTTCTAGCTTAGGTTCATTTGGGTTCTTAATGTTATGTCTGCATCCTAAAAACCATAACTAAACTAAAGAGCATAGTGTTATCCCATGAAGGTTCGCAGTATCAACCGATACCAATCGTATCGGCATATCAAATCATTTTCGGCATGTCCTGATTTGGTACCAACCACTACCGAGACCGATACTAAGACTCTTTCCTGGTCAATTCAGCAAAACAAAATTCAAAGAAAAGAAAGAAATATGGAAACGATGGTGTGATTCGGTGTGTCGAAGATCTACATGCTACAATGTTGTCCATAGGATTCTTTATCGACACATTGTAACCAACCATTCCATTTGTCGAAGTTGTCTATTTATGGATTCACAACATCCATTAATCTTAATATTATTCCATACAAAGCTCACAAGAAATATCAAATAATACACAAAATTATTCCTAAATATATTAGATATTTTCTAGTTTTTAAATAGTTATTATTATATTGACTTAGTAAACGAAGAACTCAAATTCCAATCGAAACCTCCGAAACTACTGAAGCCAAATACACAGAAACCCATAAAAAGAGTCCGAAACCGATTCCGATACTGATAGTGCGAACCTTGGTGCTATCATTATTCTAAGCAATGTGGGACTAAAGCCCATTAACTCATAACTCTAATATAACACTTAACAATTATCATCATTGCAATCATTCATGCCTTTCCCAATAAAAAGAGGAATTTATGTATGCAGTTGAGACTACGGAGGGATGTCTTATTGGCTACAGTATAGAAGGGGTAGAAAACGAATAATTATGGAATGTGCCTCATATTTGAAGCCATGTGAGATTCCTCGGTTCATTATGAAACCACATCCATGATACAAATAATTTCCTGTGTACAGTACCTTGCTTCAAGATACGAGGTGGGGTGAGGTAAGCGGGGAGCATGAGCAATGCTTCCTAAGTAATTTTACATACATGAAATAGTTCTGGCATTAACTCTAAACTGGACAGAAACATTTTAGTTTATATTGATGAATTAAACAAGCAAAGCTCATTAGGCTCTGCGAGTGCTAGTAGTATGAGATTTATTGTCCGAACCCACCTCAGGTCCACAATAATGCAGTTGTGCCAAGCTGTTTTTGTTAGGGTGCATGACAGTTACGCAACGGCTGCAGAAAGCACCAATCACTGCTGATACTCACATCATGTCCAACTGCAATCGACTCGCACAATGTTCTGAGCACTGTTCTAAAAGGCGGTCTAGGCGGCCGCCTAGGCGCTAGGCACCTGGTGCCTGCCCGATGTCCGCCTAGTCGCCTACCTAGACCCCCAACGTCCGAATGTGCATGTTTTGGGGTTTTACGGACTTTTTTTTGCAATTTTTAGTAGTTTTTTGGATTTTTATTTGTTTTTGAACCGCCTAGATCTAGGCGGCCGCCTAGGCGGGCTAGGCGTTAGGCGCTAGGCGGTGAGTGCCCGCCCGACTAGCGCCTAGAGCTTTTCACAACCTTGGTTACTGAGTTGCTCAATATCTCCCATACGTATCAACGCTAACAGCTGCATGCAAGCACTGACTGGCATACTAATTGTGATAAATTTATGAGAGAAAGTGTATGCTTCCGTCCAGATTCTCCTAATGGCCTCTACCAACTGATCATCAGAGATTTAGAGCCACTATTGCAGATCAGTTATCTATATCCCTAATCACCTGCAGGAATTACCCTTCCTCTATCAAAGGCTTCAGCCACTGGGTTTCCCAACCATTGGTGTTCTCCTTGTGTATTGACCACCAAATGAAATGAAAGTGCAGCAATCAGCTGATAGGACAATCATCAAGATATTTGAGATAAGGGATAAGATAAATGCTTGAGCTAGAATAATTTTGGATATTGTTCGACTATAAATAAGAATCTAGTATACTAGTCTACTAGATTCCCAGAAACATAAAAGAGAAGGTATTCCACTATATTCATTTCATGTTTAGAAAGTCCTCTTATGGGTTGGATAATAGATCTGTAATAGTTTGAACAAGTGTCAATAATTCTTATTTGTTGTACAGGATAGGTGAATGAAAAAAAAAAAAAATTTAATGTTTGAAGTGTCAACAAGTTCCGGTATGATACACAACTACTTTTAGAACACTAAAGGCGGCAAATAAATTAAAAAAAACAAATTAAACCTAAACTTGCTTTCAAGAATAATTGGTAAATGTCTTTCACGTGTATATTATACATGTAGAATGGAGTTACAATCAAAAAGGTTGAGTCATAAAGGGTGGTCATCCATATTGCAAAACAGTAAAGAATTAGAAAATGTGAGAGAACTGAAGATTTTTAAACATACCATAAGCCCACTAAAAAATCCATCAATGATGATCCTGTTCCAAGAATCAAAATACTTGTGCACAGAGAATTTTGCCTTAGCCGCAAGTCCCAAAGAAGCAACAGCCATTATGAAGAAATAAAAGACAAAGCCTGTCAAGCCTGTAAACCCCCAGATTCCAGCAACCACTCCACCAATGATAGATAAAAAGGTACGGCTGCATAAACAGAAATATTCTATTTTCAGTTAAAAGTATAAGCATCATTAATATTGCAACTTCAGAGAAACAGTAAGCAGTATTCCACATTTATTTACATAAAGTTCTTATGAGGGTATAATATAGTTTTATTGCACAGAGTCTTTGACAACTTGTGCTCTGCAGCATTTAAATAAATCAAAATCATGCTCAACAGGTCCCATGTTACTTCTTTCAAACTGCCTGTGATGAAATGCATACCGGAGCTTATAGAAAGCAACAACACCAAACTCTCAATTTCCATTCATCCAACTTATATACACATTAATCTTAAGAAACTTGTATATGTACTAGTGCAGTCATTTGAACAAATTTTATGAGGGAAGCCTAAAAATTTCAAATCAAACCCGCATTGGCTTGGAGGGTCAAAATTAGCACAGATTTTTCTTGTTTACTACATAAAGTTATCCAAACACAATGCCTGGATGTATAAGCAAACCATGTCCAAGCTTTAAGCCTGAGTATTTAATTATGGAATCAAGATTCTGCACTGCATAACTAAATTAGCTTACAGGTGGGCCTGAAATCTGATCTACTAGAACCAGGGTAGAAAACAAAAAAGTCTACCAAGTATGAATTACATAACTAAATTAGCTACAGGTGGACCTGAAATCTGATCTACTAGAAACTAAGGTAGAAAACAAAAAAGTCTACCAAGTCTAAATTAAGGACAGAGTTGAGTCATCTAACTTGGCTCTAAATCTTAAATTTGGGTAGGTCATGTCAGATTATATTTATCATTGAATGAACCCAATATTCACAAGGCAATTTCATCATTGTATAAACCCTCCCCATGAACAGTGATAGTGATGGAGCTTGACTCAAAGTCGGAGAGCCTTAACAGGAAAGCCAGCACTATTAGCATAATGCTGGCTCTCTAACTCTCTAAGTTTAGGTGCTAAATTCATTCGAAAATACTGCCAAGCAGCCTTCAGTGATTTACTTAAACCATACTGAATACAATTGCAAGGGGAAAGACGTGGTTTTTCTACTTAGGACCAACAAAAGAGAATATTAGTCATTGATTTTGAGAGCCTCATGCCACTGTGATGCCCTTTCCTTGATAGGATAGTAGTCAATGACTTTACTGTACCCAAAAGCTCTCAGCTAGAACTTCTAGAGTTTTCTATGTTTAGTGCTGGGTTACCACATCATGAAGCATTATCCAATATGGCTACTCTTGTACGAATATTAGGAGTCTCTACAATATATATTGTGAGATTGATAAGAAACACATTCCAAAAGTGACAACTGTGTAGGAGCAAGTCAGCAAACCAAATAATCACAGAAGACAGATCCTCAAACCCAAACTTACCAAGTTCATATTATTTCATTAAGACAATGAAGTAGAAATGGTAATTGTAGTAACTGAAGAAAAGACGATATGTTTTGTAAACCAATGTGGATCAAGATAGCACAGGGCATGTCATGAAGACCATGTTTAATATCAGCAACGAAGTCAGTGGTAGTTAGATGAGCTCAAGGATAGATAGAAGAATAAGAGCCGAATCTGACAAGTAGTCATCATGAAAGCTTTTTGGGAATCATTACCATACTCATGGTGAAGAATTTACATATCTTGTCAGATGGCCCTCAACCACCACCTTACAGGAAGACCGTGGTACAGCTTTTACAGATCTGACAGCGCGCCCCCCCCCCCCCCCCCCCCCCCCCTCCCTTTTCCCCTTCTCCCTCTTCTCTCGAGTATCTAAAGGTGTGGAATTGGCATCTAAACGAAGTTGGTATTCCCTTGAGGAAGCACAAGAGATCATAAGGAATAATTGTGGGCAAAAATTGAGGAAAATAATAGTCATGGTCCGTTTGGATCTAATTTTAAACTCAGCTTTCTGAGTGTAAATCTACTCCACCCCCATAAATGGTGTTTGGACAAACTAACCCAGAAATTACGTTTGAAAAAAAAATTGTAAGAGCAGTTGTTTAAATGTTGTTTTCTGAAAAGAGAGAATTTCTCTTTTTCCAAAACTTTTTCAGAAAAAGTGGCCCCCCCAAGTTCTCGTACGACCCAACCCCCACCAACCCCCCCCCCCCCCCCCGGCGCTCTTTCTCTCTCCTCCAAAAAACTTTTTCAATTTTGGGGAGAAGAGCAACCATAGGCGGCGGCCAGGAGAACCCCCTCTTCCGCAAGGCGCTCGTTGTGCCTCCTCCTCCGCCTGCGCCGCCATGACCTCCGCCGCGTCCTCCGCCCCTACCTCCACCATGTCGAGGCCGTCGCCGACGACGCCGACCTCCGGAGGAGGGAGTGCAGGCTCTTCCCCGTCCATTCCGACGGTGCCGGCTGGAGTGGCCTCGTGCCGCTCTCGCACACGTCCACTCTCGACACCGTGGCTTTCGAGCCGGAGCTCAGGGGCCAGGTCAAGTACGACCTCGAGTTCTTCCTCAAGGGGAAGGCCTACTACACGTGCATCGGCCGCGTCTGGAAGATGAGCTACCTCCTGCACGCCCCCCCCCCCCCCCCCCGGCACCGGGAACTCCAGCTTCTCCGCCGCCATGGCCAAGTTCTCAAACTACGATGTCTACGACCTCGACCTTTCGACCACCGCCAGACTTCGGATTCTTCGTTGGACACAGGAATACATAATGGACACATAGATAGAATTAAGTTAACATGAGAGAATCTTTTATTGGACACATATATACAGAATGGACACAGGAACACAGTTAAAGAAATCGGTTTCTAAAAAAATTTTACCAAACAGGATCTTCAAAATTTTTTTTTTTAAAATTATTTTCCAGATGAAAGTAACCAAACGCAAAATCAGAATTTATATACTCAGAAAACAACTTTATAACTTACTCTCAGAAAACTGTTTCTAGAATAAAATTTCAGAAAGACTATCCAAACGGACCCTCAAGATTTTCGATAAAGTAGGAAAGAAGGAAACTATGGAAGCAGTTAGTGAAGTTGCCTAAAACTAAAGAAAATTTATATAGGAAGTTGGAAACTAGTAAGGGAGACATACACATACAAGCATACCAAGAGTAACTTAACGAGTAGAGACCAGATTGTATCTCATTAATAATGAAGACACTCGTTAACAAAGGAAAATGAAAAAAAGAACTTATTACCATGGATCATTTATCAAGCATCTAGGAGAATTAAATACAGAGACAAATGAGTTGGTATTGTTCTAAATCAGGATTCAACTATCTCCCTCGCTTGGCATTTTGCACTTGCAATATTGCATTTATCGTCTTTTCTGGGCCAAATCAAACCATATGCCTACCAATGTTTCATCATTACCGATGCCCCTTGGCATGGAACTTGTATGGGAATCTCTGTAGCATGCTGGTACTTTTCCAATCTTTCATTTTCCATCTTCACACCCACTGCCTCAGCACACCCACAAACTACCACCATAAAGATTGCATCTTAAAATTACTTATCACGACCTCCTCTAGCCATGTAATTTTTTTCTATTTGTGGTTGTTTGCAAAGATTTTAACAGCTGACAATGATATTGTTGAAAATAAAGAGGCTACAATTTTACAACTCAATGGGTTGATTTATTATGCCTCAAAGTCTTACAATATATAGAGCTTACAAAGACAAAAGTCATTAGCAAATAAGCTTGACCATCAAGAAACTAAATAAACATATTTTATTTTATATACTTCCTCGCAAGTTGAAACTTGGTGAAAGCAATAACTCCAGCTTGGAAAGGATGGAAAAGAGAGAAACTAAGACGTCCAAATCGAAGAAATTATCGAAGGAAGGGGAAGATATCTTACGAAAGCAAGGTGGAGCTCAAAAACCGAAGAAATCCCAAAAGTAGAAAGAAATACGGGTCAAAAAGAAAAGAAAAATCCGAAAGAAATCAAAAGACGGTCGAGTTTCACAACTCAAGAAATTCTAAAAGAAGTCACAAGAGTGTCGAATTTCACAGCTCAATAAATCTCAAAAGAAATATCTAATGAGATCACGACAAAAAGAAGTCAGAAGAGAGTCGGGTTTCACAACTTAAAAAAATCCTGAAAAATTATTCAAAGAGACCATAAATAGTTTGAGTTGCAGCTAACTATGCACGCAAAAAGAGTTGTCGACACACGTGATTGCTCAACAAACAAAAGTCGGCTTATGAAGATGCACAACCAAGTGAATAGTCAAATCAAATGGCCATTGTGAATGGTAGCAATGCCAAGAACAAGTGAGATGGGTAGAGTTCAAGACTCCCCTGCAAGTTGGCCATGAACAAAAGCCAATGTGAAAAAAAAGTGGTGGCCACAGAGAGTTACACAGCTATCCCGCTCTCCATTGAGCAAGCCAAGGTTTGGGGATATAGCACCCAATTCTTTTTTTGCCATAAAACACTAGGGTTTGGCTCACTATAGCCAAAAACCAGTAAACATAAGGTAAAAATAAGGGCAACAACACACTAAACACAATCACATCCACATCAATGGAGGAAAAAGATGACTCAACCGTGAGGTTCCAAATCTAGATCGAAGAGGAAGAATTTGCAGCCATGGCAAAACTTGGATTCTCAAACGGAGAGGACAATTCTAAAATGAGATGCTAGGTCTTCAAAGAGAGGTCGATCTTAAGAAGCAAGTTCGAGTCCAGATTTAGACATCATCGGCGATGGAAACTGGAAAAATGGAGTACGACTTCGTCACCGATCGAAACAGGGAGCACGAGCTCAGTGTCACAGTTGTTGGAGAATAGCGAGACTCAGAAGTTGTGAAGGATTGAGGCATTGAAATAAAGGTCTTCATTGGTGAAGAAGATCTAATCCAAGGCAACAATAACAAAACTGTCATTTCTCCCGAATTGTCGGTGTCACAAAACTTTGTAGTAGAAAACAAGGTCGTTGTAGGAGGAAGACCCCATCGATGGTCATCACCGTCGAAGCATGAGAGATCGGTTTCGAAGAGTGAGCACAAAACTGCGTACAAAGGAGGGACACCACAAAACATAGAAACCCTATTGTCAGGAAGCAATCTATAATCATCCTCCAGTGCATGGGAATCATGAATGCGATCTATGATGCGCCTAAAGCCTAGCGTCTTTTATAACCTTACTTCTCCCTAACAAGTTCTCTTGAAAAATCAGATGCTTGTTGTTTCTGAAGAGTTACGAAGAGTGCTAAACACAGACTTCCCATGACAAGTCCTCTTGGTTTACTCCATAAGTATTTCTTTAAGAATTTGTCGTTGATAGACATAATAAGTAGGTCATCATTTGGCTTGGCAAGCCAATAAGCTCTATTGGAGTAGATGGACTCCACTACGAACGAACCTTCCCACTTAGATTAGAATTTGCTTTTGCTTTTGCTTTTGCTTTTGCTTTTGTGGGTCATTATCTTAAGCCTTCTGACAGAGAAGACCAAGTCTCCAACCTAGAAATCCTTTATTTCACTTTTTTTATTAAAGGCTTTGAAATACGGGCTTGATAAAGCTCAATACGATGTTGAGCTTACAAGCGCTTTTTATGAAGTGCCTCTAGCTCTTATAGGCGCAATCGATCGTTCTCCTCTATCGTCATCTTGGTAGCTAAAGCTATACTAAAAGAAGGTAATTGTATTTCCAATGGTATTACAGATTCGTAAACCATTGAATAAGACGTATTGTTGGTTGGTGTTCTAATGTTGTCTGGTATGCCAAAAAATACCAAGTTTTTCGTTCCAATGTCGTTTGTTTGAGGAAACAAATTTCTTAAGCAACTCGATAAGAGTTTTGTTCAATGTTTGTGCTAACCCGTTGGTTGCGAGGTTGTACGCCGTGAAAGCCATATTCTGGATGTCGTATTTACCACCAAACCGATAGAATGTCTAACTTGCAAACTAAGGACCATTGTCATGGATGATCCTTCTGGGAACACAAATCGGTAGATGACGTAGTGTTTGACAAAGCTGACCACATTGGACGTCTTAACTTTGGTTAACGGTACGATTTCCACTCATTTGAAAAAAAAAATCAATTATTGCTAAGATGAACCGATGTCATTTTTCTAATAGAGGGCTAATTGGGACCATGATGTCCATCCCTATGCTTCGAATTGCCATAAAGAGATAATACGGTATAGGTGTAATGTCCCGCTCCGTGCGAAGCATTTAGTTGGCTTATTGGATGCGATCAGAATGTTGGACCGTGACTTGGGTTGAAAATCAGGAGAATTGAGACTCATGTAGTCTCTCTTAGCCGGCTAGACGGAATGGGTATTGGAACGCGACTCGCTCGTGGAGCTACGCTTAGTGGAATTATGTGTGATCGGAACAGGAAGACCCTATATTGCAAGGCAAGTGGAACTGTCCTCCTTCCTCCTTATTCCTGCATGCTTAATAAATGGAATAACGTGACGCTATGAATATGTCCCTAATGCCTCTTACCTTGAATGTTGAATAATTGTGATACGATGCTTTAGTTGCTAAATCGATAGAGATGCATATGCTGAAAATCGTTGGAATGAATAAGACATGAATATTGAACTGCTGAACAAATAACACTCGAACTGCGAATGTAACTTGATGCCTGAGAATGAATTGATAATGTCCCTTATGCTTAATGTTGATGAAATGAATGAATCACTTGAATAATAAGATGCTGCGTGAATGATACATGAGAAATGAATTGAATATGTTATTGTTCCTATAAAATGAATGAAATGCTACAGGTCCCTTTGAAATGAATGAATGTTGTTTGTTCCTCCTTAGAAGGAACGTAATGAGAAATGTTGCAATGTAGCAATGAATAAAAAATGATGAGGCTTGGGATCGTCGAGATCACCAAGTGAAATGACAGAAATATTGGAAATGATGAGTCGTTGAAAACGACATGGATGAGTTGAATGATGCACTATTGCCTTCACTTATTTCAATATTTCACCATGCGTTTTATGATCACGATCGAGTCGGACACGCATTCGCATGGTCAGGGACAACTTGTATACAAGGGGGTGACTGCTTCCTCGGACGGTACCCCGAGATGTTAGGGGACCGATCCGACCATGGGTGAAGTGTAAACGTACTTTAAGAGTACGTGGTATCGGGACATTCCATTCGGACTCGCAACCTGGTGGAATGGCGCGCCGATTACCTTTCGAAGTCCTATATGGCAACGTCTGAAAATGGTGCACTAACACCAATGATCATGTTGTAAGGATGCACGCTAATGAATGTTTTGTGCAGGCAGAGTAAGTGTGACGGTTAACCTGTATTTGATGCAGGTACGAGGGAGTTGGCTATCGGTAAGAAATCACTTAAATGTGATATACTCTATATATGTGTTGGTTTAACTTGCGTGCTTAACGTGCCAATTAAATGATGCTGTGTTGTAGCCTTTCAATATGAGAACCTGCTTAACATGTTAAGTTCAGTATGCTAGAAAGATGCCTTGCTATGAAACATTGCTCAAACATAACATACATGCTAAGTGATGCTTGAAGTGAGAATTGTCTTAACATGTTTAAGATGTTAATGTTAACGATGCCTCAATGATGCCTTTGCATGATAACAGCAAGAATGCTTTAATGATAAGTCCACATGATTATTGCTAAGAATATGTTTACATGTTTCACTATGAATATTGCCCATGAACTGTAAACTGATGCTAGGTCCCAAATAGAAAGATCATTCTAATAAATGTTGCTTAAATGGTTACATAAATATTGGTTTAGGCGAGTGGGTTGGATTCTGCTCGCCAGTACATAGATGATGTGCTGACCTACGTTTTGTGGACAGGTGTTCGTGCTTGGGATGTTCTGCACACGATGATTGGCTTGATTGGTTCTGCGGCATCAAAGATTGTTGGGCATACAGAAGCTCTCCTTGTACAAGATGACGTCTTCTGTTTATAAAGGACATAATGTATGGAACATTGTAATCAGTTGTACCAGTGAATTGTAAGCCAAGTCAGTATATCAAGTTGTAATACAATGTATCCAAGTATCAAATGTAAGCCTTGTAGCATTGTTCAGTTGGCTTTCAATGTAACGGAAGAATTATTGTAAGCATTGTACTTTAATACAAGTCTTGTACTCTTCTTCAATTATCAATAAAGAAAATAAAGTTCTATATGTCTCTGTGTGACTTCAAGTTATCCTTTTATCTCCGCTGCTATAAAGAAGTGATGTATTTCTATTCAATGAGAGAGATTGTCCTCATTAACTTCAATTTATCTTCTTCTGCCGCTGCGATGTGTTCCTATTTGAAGATAATCAATTATGTATCATCTTTGTCTCGTACAAGTGCAATACCAGACTTGTACGGCATCACGTCCAAGTGAGGACGATTAATTCCAAGAGATAAAATATGTGGATAAATGACTCTACGAATCGGGACGTGACAATAGGAACTCCGAAGGTTGAAGAATAAAATCGACATAAATCTGACATGCTCTGCACTTCTTTGCATATTCTACTGCATCTAGGGGTGTAAAACGGACAAAGTTGTCCGTTGTCCGTACGTGTCCGGCTCGATAAATGGTTCGACCGTGGAACGTCCGATTCATTAACGAACAAAATGTGGACATTTTTTTTGGTCCGATTAAAAATCGGACCCGAACACGGTCGTATCCATGTCCGGTCCGAATTCGTCCGCGAACAGTCCGATAGTGGAGACTCCTTTTGGTTTTGTATCAATTATGTCATAATATTTTGGTTTTGCATCAAATTTTTGTTGTCCCGTCTCGATTTTTGTTATTCTTTTACTATTATTTGTTGTATTCTATAACCTTCAATTGTATTTTCTTTCAACTAGATTTTTTGAACCAACTATTAAGGTATCTTGATAAAATAATAACTTTTGGTAATATATTTAATTTGTCCGCGGACCGTCCGATTAAATTAACAAACAGTGGTTGTCCGTGTTCGTCCGGTCCGAACTTGAACAATGAACTGTCCGTGTCCGTCCGTCCGAACTCATTTTCATTAACGGACCGAACACGGACAATGGACTGTCCGTGTCCGTCCGGACCGTTTACACCCCTAACTGCATCAGCAATCATTGTCACTAACAGCCAAGTCGTTTTAACCAATCTTGCAACTTCGGACCTGGTTGGTGTGCATCATAGACAGCATTATGAGCTTCAAGAGCATTTTTTGCTTCTGAATTTGACAGGTATAATCGGTAGGTAAAATCCCATACACGGTATAATCGATTAAAGGAAATCGCCTTCGAATAGAGGTTGCCTCCTTAGGATCAGTAGGTAAAATCCCATACACGGTATAATCGATTAAAGGAAATCGACAATCACGTGGTTCAAAGACTATTGTGGATGTATAAACTCCTTTAATCTCCAAAAAAAAATTTGCACAAAACACTTGTCGACTTGCTACTGTCACTGAGTGTTGTGTCTTAACCGACAACGCAAGTGAAGGTCCAAATGCTGCAAGGACATCTGCTTCTATATTTTGAAGGCGAGGCACATGACGGGTATAGAAGCGCCATTGAACATACTAGTCATCTCGATGGTGGCCTAATGATAAGGTATCAAATCTTTGTGATGAACCTCGTGTTCTCCTCTGACATGGTCGATGATAACTTAGAAATGTTGTAGGCTTCTAAATAGCCTACCCCCAGCTGACGGTCCAGTTGAAACCCAATGAGCAATGCATTGTATTTCGCAATATTATTGGAACATGGTTCTGTTAATGAGTATGCACAGTGGGACACGTAACTCTCTGGGAGATAAGCAACATCCCTCCATCTGCGACTATTTTGCCTTTGGGGCATGTTCTCAATGCGTCGTCGAAGAACATTTGCCATACTTGCTCACTTGAAGCTATATTGGACTGAAGGACTTCATCTGGGATATCTTCGTACAGTTTTGAAGCCTTAGGGATCGAATGTCAAGCTAGGAAATCTGCAAGAACTTGATCTTTCCCTGTCTTCTGTGGAACAAGGGCCATATCATATTGCGACAACATGGCCCAAGTAGCTAGGCAAGAATTCAGTGCACCCGATTTCGTCATAAGGACCTGTAGAGGATTCAGTCGCGAAATGACATTGTTTTATTGCCCAACCACATTATAACACGCCTTCTGGATTGCAAAGACAAGCGCTAAACATTCCTTCTCGACTGGATTATATCGATATTCAGTCCCGATTATCATCCAGCTCGTGCAATATATAGCTTGCTCATAGCCTTTATTACTCTTTTGTATTAGTAGAGCCCCCAAAGCATTGTCCATTGCACCGATATACAACAGAAATGGCTTGCATGTAACATGGACACCAATATTAGAGGATTAAGCAGATAGTGCTTGATATATTCAAAAGCCTTTTGGCATGCTTCATCCCACACGAACGCCACGTCTTTTCATTAGCTTAGCGAACGGCTGACATCAACCAGAAATGTTTGATATGAATCTTCTTTTGTATGTTAGCCTTCCTTGCAACCCCTGAAATTCTGAGGTTTTTAGGCAGTTGCATGCTCAAGATAACTTTGTGTAGGTCCAAATTAATTCCCTTGGATGTAATCACGAATCCCAAAAATTTGTTGTTGGATACCCCCCGTAAAGATTTCATCAGGTTCATCTTGAGTTGGTGAGCATGCATCAATTCGAACACCGTTCTCAAATCTTGAAGGTCATTGTCTTTGCAGCAACCTTTGATTGTGATACCATTAACGTAGCACTCCACCATCTTTTGCAAATAATTGCGAAACAATGTTGCTTATATCACGTTAATATATTGCACCAGCAATTTTCAGACCGAAAGTCATCATTGTACAACAGTATATCTCCGACGGTGTTTGAAATAATGTGTGCTTTTAATCGTCAAGATACATTTTAATTTGATTGTATCCAGAGAAATCATTCATAAAGAACATGCGCTCGAAGCCACATATGTTATCCAGACTCGGATCTTACCATTCTTCCTAAGCACAGGAACAACATTAGCCACAACATTAGCCACCCAATCGAGATGTTGCTCTTCACGAATGAAACCGCATGCAATTAGTTTTTTCACTTCGGCTTCAATGGCTTCCATGATTTCAGGAAGAAACCTTCTATGTTGTTGTTTGACTGGCTGAGCATTTGCAGTGTTCTAAAAATCGGCCTAGGCGCCCGCCTAATTTCACTTCGGCTTCAATGGCTTCCATGATTTCAGGAAGAAACCTTCTATGTTGTTGTTTGACTGGCTTAGCATTTGCAGTGTTCTAAAAATCGGCTTAGGCGCCCGCCTAAGCGCTAGGCGCCCGCCCACCGCACCGAAAACCCCCTAGGCGGTGGACTAGGCGGCTAGGCGGGCCCTAGGCGCCCCTAGGCGGCGGATTTTTTTGACTTTTTTTGATTTTTTTAATTCTTAGTTGTATTTTGGATATTTGTTTGGGTTTTAAGATAGTATTTGGATTTTAGAACGTTAAAATTTCAAATTTCAAAATTTCAAATTTCAAATTTTCAAAATTTTCAAAAAAAAAAAATCTAGGCGGGCTAGGCGCTAGGCGGACCTCCGCCGCACCGAGTCCGCCTAGCAATTTTTAGAACATTGAGCATTTGATTTGATATTTAACCGATGCATAGGATCTGAGGATCTATGTCCGACATATCCTCATAGCTCCAGACGAACACATGAATGTATTCTCGTATAAGAGCCACGAGAGCTTGTTTTTATTATCAGACAAGTTTTTGTTGACGAATATTGGCTGTGTGTGGAATTCATTACCCAAATCGGTTTGGACAATCTCGTCTTATGTCGGGGGTTCTCATTGTTCAAAGCGCATCTCCCACTGTAACTCCATTTGTTGGGCCCAAGGATCAACTTCAAAGGGTTCCAAAGATTTGTCCTTATCATCCAATAGTTGACTGGCATAGGTCATATTGAGAGACAAATGCTTGAAAATAGCATTGATGCTAACATCATAATCCCATTACGAAGACTCTTGATGAATGAGATGTCAGCGATTCGCTTTTTGATGAAGCTAGCGCAGAAGGAGTGTCATAGTCCAGCCTCCTGCCGGTTCGATCATAATAATTATCTGACTTGTCTTTTGGAACGAAAGGTCGTAATGGAAGATGACAAGCTTTGTCAAAATTTATGCCTTCAGCCCTTGAAAATTGTAGCCCATCTTCTTCATAAGATAATATGCTCGTCGCTCTTAGTTATAGAATTGAGGGCGTTCTTTATCATCATATGAAGGTTTTTTATGCAACAACAATTAGGGCTTGATCCTCCTCTGTTGGGGGACTACAAAGAAAGAGTCCTCAAAGGGAGGATAATGCACTCCTTCCTGGAAGACTAAAGAAACAGGCATATACAA
>JANAVB010019235.1:0-48493 GCA_029216955.1 Iris pallida
GATTGAAGCATCTGGATCATCGGTGACAACATAAGCCGTCACTTCTCTTGGCACAGTGGAAGATACTGTTTGTTCAGAACTTTCACTGTATGCATCATAATCAGAGAACGAATCATCTTCTGACTGAGAAATAGGAAGATGACCTGAAGGGTTTTGAGGAAGATTCCTTTGACCGATTGTATCTCGGCTTCGAGAACGGGTATGTTGAAACACTCCTTCGGAAGATTCTTGGAGTAATTCTAAATACCGTTGGCTTGGCTTACGAAGTCTGCCATGTTTAGAGCATCTTTTACCCCCAGTGTCTCGGGAAGTCATGTTAACTGAAGCATACAAGACTTCGTCTTCCTCTGACATAGGTTCAGATTTGGCAAAAGTCAGCCGATCGAAAACAGATCGTTTTGTCGTTTGACAACAACATTGAATATTGACTTTATGATTGCAGTGATGCTCAGATGATTGAGATGGAGATATTGAATCATTATTCCGTCTTTGTCTTAATTGTTCTCGAAGGTCCACAACGGGACGAGGAAAGTTCCGAGGGATCTGTTCTTTGATAATATTCGGAATATGATTCCGATTCTTCAAATGTTTAGTCCCTTGAGTATACAGGGAAGTGCTTACTTCATTAGCATAAGTGTCAGGATTTTTGACCTTGGAGATTTGTTTTTGATGATGTTTGACCTTCGGCATTGGCTGTTTGCATTTTACCGAAGTGGGTCGATTAAGATAAGTTCTGAGGTCAGCAAATTCACCCCCAGGAGTTTCTGTTTGAGACACTAACAGTTTTCCCTGTCTGGAACATTAAATTTGGAGGGTCGAGAGGTCCTGGAATTCTGATATCGGAGTAGGCAGGATACCTCTTTGATTAGTACAAATACTTTTGTTATAAAGGAAAGAAGAATCCTTGTTTGCCAGAGTTCTCGAACTGATTGGTGCCGAGACACATTCAGATAGATCCTCTTCAGTAAAGACTGAAGAAGACTGAGAAAAGACCAAAGGGCCTTTTCCCTTGTTTTGAGATGAAGGGTTAGCTAAAGAGCGTTTCCCTCTGTTATCTTCCAAGTCATGAGACAAGAAAGTTTGAGAAAAGACCAATGGGCCTTTTCCTTTGCTTTGAAGAGAAAGAGGAATAGTCAAAGGACTACCGTCAGTGGATTGCGCAGGGGCAATAGGGTGTTTGGGAAGATGAGTAGAATCTCTTCTTTTGTTGTGAGAAGAAGGGAATTTAGCCAAAATGCTGTTTTTCTTGGATTGTGCAGACTTGGTTTGCGCATGGGTGGAAGGTGCACTAGTCATTTGTGCATTAGAAGCTTTGGTAGGAAGTGCATCAGGAGTTCTTGTCTTAGAGTGCTTGGGATGCACTTTGGTTACTGGAGTGCTAGTTTGCGCAGGAAAAGCCACTGCCAATTGTGCCAAAGTCATAGGAGTCTTCTGTTTTGACAAGGCAGCATATGAAGTAGCTTGCGCAATAGTTGCAGCAGACTGCGCAGCCTTGACTGCAACAGATTGTACAGCAGTTGCTGAGACAGACTGTGCAACAGTTGACACAGCAGTTTGTGCAGCAGTCTGACTAGCAGATTATGCAACAGTTGGCACAGCATCCTTGGTGGCAAAACTGTCAGATTGTGCAGCAGACTTGGAGACCCAAACTAAGCACACTTTGCTCTTGGCAGAAGTGACTGCAGTACGGAGAGTGGTCTTGTAGTTGAGCATCGCCTCGTAGGCTGTCTGGTTGACCTTAACAACCAGCGTCTTCTGCGTCTTCCCGATAGACGCTACGTCACATTGAGTTGCTACTTCCTCGTCGGAGGAGAAAGTTGTCCCCAGCAGAGTCGCTATTTTGTTTGCAAAAACAAAAGTATAAAACTTTATTGATACAAACTGTAATAAAGATTAGAAGAATTCTGGGAAAATTATAACTATAGGAATCCAATCTTGATGATGATTGCTTTATCCCTTGGACGATGTGAACTTTGAAGACAAAGCCTTTGAAGTTGAAAACAACTCTGGAAATTGAAGGCAAAAGCCTCTGAAGTTGAAGACAAAAGTCTCGGAAGAATGCAGCAGCACTTTGGCAAGAACTCCTGAACTCTCTAATTTCTGATCTCTGATCTTGATCCCCTTGAAATGAAGACTTGAAACTCTATTTATAGAGTTCTAAAAATAACTAACTTTCAGTTATTTTGGACTGTACAAGCTGATTTGCGCAGCAACTGGTTTGCGCAAATATGGACTGCGCAGGCAGTTACTGGATCGTGGGTCAACTATCTGAGACACATGGCATTATTTGATTGAAATGCGCATGATCGTGCATAGACAGTTGCCACGTAATGAGCAATTGATGGCATGAATGCCACATGTAATTTATCAGTTATGTTGGTAGAATATGCAAAGTGAACTGCACATATACTGGTTTGCGCAGACTCAGACTGCACAGGCTTCGTTTGCGCAACCACAGATTGCGCTGCCAACTGTCAGCCGTCCTCGAGCACTGTGTGACGCCAAAAACGAACAGTCTCCTCGTTATTCGTGTTGTCAGCTGTCAGGAAGATCTGATTTGATTCAGTCAATGATGATTTCTGCCACGTCAGCCTGCACAGTTGGGAACATGCGCAAACCAACCTGCGCAAAGTGACGTCTGCGCAATCTGTTGTCTGCGCAACTCATCAAAATGATGAATATCTAGAATTTTTGACTTTGTTGATTGATGCAACTTGATTTTTTAGGACCAACACGCGGGTCCTAAGTCATACCTTGTTCATGTACTCCTGTGCATATACTCTCCCCAGCCGGTTACATGGACTAGATGTATTTCGATATTGTGCACATCATGTCTGGTACTACAGGATTATAGTTTCATTCCTGTACATTACATTCCTGTACTTTATATTCCTGTATGTTATATTTCATGTACCTTATATTTCATGTGCTATATCTCATGTACTCATTTCCTGTACTATTTTCCTGTATTTACCTGTTCATTCCTGTATTTCATTTCCTGTACTCTTGTATCCATTTCATGTTCATGTTTCATTACCTAGAATTGTACTTTGCTCCGCTCCTGAATAGGATATATTGCAGGTGAGTTGGAGGCCCGGTGCGACACCTATTATGGATAGGATGTTGCCATTATTGCTGAGCCAGCTGGTGCTGTGTTGGACTTAGAGGCCGCAGAGACCTAGTACCTTCCCTTTATGTCATTTTACTATTTTGAGACTTAGTCAGACATTTGACATTTCTAGATGAATGTAATAAAACACATAGACTTGTACTATTTCTGGGATTTCGTTTATCGATGCTGTGATGTTATCCCATTTTCCTGATTACTTGCTAGTTTTCCCTAGTATTGGTACATCTTACTTCGTTGTGTCTAACAACGAAGGCTGGGCGTGTCCGACTCGTGTCCGATTATTCGGGAGCGGGTCATGACATGTTTTTAGTGGTGGCCCATGCAGGTCTATCCTAATGGTACCTAGGTCTTAGCGTACTATTGGGGGACTTGATTTACACTAGGGAAACTTAAATCAAAGCAAAGGAAAAACGGGTATATCGGGTACATATGGTTATTATATAAACATTTATATTTTTCTGGTAGGTTTGGTTTTTATCAATCACGAAGTTTTCTTTTTATGGAGGATGGTCGCCACAAGGAAGACCGCAGATCAGCCAGGAGTTGCAGGCGGTTCTGGAGTTGCAGTCGGCACTGGAGTTGCAGGCGGTTCTGAGCAGCCCGCACTAGACGTTCAGGCAGATCCGCTTCCGCCAGTGCCTCCTATCTTTCCATCGCTACCTCCGACGATGATGTTCGATGGCACCCAGGTGATGGCGATGTTTCAGCATTTTCTGGAGGCCCAGAACCATCAGGCAGCGCAGTTCAGAGCGACTGTCGTCGATGCAATTAGGACCAGAGAGCCGGCAGCACCAGCTCCAGCAGCAGTTCCAGCACCACGAGGACTGAGACCAGGGACAGCTAAGGAGTACCAGAACCTTTGCCCGATGGACTTCTGGGGCGACGAGGGGATCATCTATGTAGATGAGTGGCTGGAGAATACAGAGAGGACCTTGAGCATGGCGCATATTCCAGAGAACCAGAAGGTGGCGGTGGCTAGCATGCGACTCTTCGACTTGGCCAGAGCTTGGTACCGGAAGGACCCCCAGTTGGCAGAGCCCCAGGTATCTTGGACAGATTTTAAAACTCTGTTCAAGGAGAAATTATTTCCAGAGGTGGAGAGGGATGAGCTGAGGATGCATTTCGAGGCGCTGCAGCAGGGGACGATGACGGTGGCACAGTACACCGTGGAGTTTTCTAGGCTCAGCAGGTTCGCTGAGAGCCTAGTTAGAGAGCCAGAGGACAGGGCTTGGAGATTCAAGAAAGGTCTGACCAGAGAGCTGCGACATACAATAGCCATTAGCCAGGCGACTACCTACTCTAGCATCCTTAAGATCGCCCAGGCAGTTAAGAAGGAGGCAGACCCAAGGCTGAAGAGGGACCGAGATGTGGGCAGCAGCAGTTTCCAGACACCAGCGAAGAGGGTCCAGACTCAGACTCAGGCAAGACCTCAGCAGCCGACTCAGCAGCATCATCGACCAGCCAGAGCTCCTACACATCAGCATCAGAGACAGCAGTAGGGGATTACTTGCACATTCTGCTATCGGCCGGGACACCGCTTCGACGAGTGCCGTAAGAGGCTCAGACTCTTCTTATTCTGCGGATCAGATGCACACCAGATGAGGGATTGCCCATAGGCTACGACTAGACTGACTAGAGGACCTCGAGGAGCTGGAGGACCACCACCACTACTACATGCACCACCCAGAGCTTTACCTGCTGCACCACAGAGAGGACCAGCTTTACCCACTCAGCAGCAGCAGTTTGCACAGCGTCAGCAGAAGGGAGGACGCAGCAGGGACGTGCTTACGTCATGGCGGCAGTTGTGGAGGATGAGGCAGTACCGGATGTGATCACAGGTTCTATACTTTTACATTCTTTCCCTGCCATTGCGTTGTTTGATTCTGGAGCCACACATAGCTTTGTATCATATAAGTTTCTACATAGACACAGCTTCACACCCAAGCCCACTAGGAGGAACTATCGGATTATGACATGAGGAGGGTTGGTACCAGTAAGTGAGATGGTAGAATGCCCTATCACTATTGCTGGAAGGGAGATTAGAGCTCGACTTCTAGTGATGCCACTGCCCGGATTTGATATAGTCCTCGGCATCGACTGGATGAGCGAGCAGTTTGCCGTAATCGACTGCCATGAAGGAAAGGTGATCTTCAGCCCGCCAGGAGTTCCACCGTTCGAGATCAGCAGACGAGTTGCAGAGAGGCCAGAGGGAGTCTATTTCGGAGCTGTTGCAGAAGACCAGGAGTTGCCGCATCCACTTATCGTAGAGTTTCTCGACGTCTTTCCCGAGGAGCTGCCAGGATTGCCACCAGACCGAGATGTGGAGTTCAGCATCGACCTATTGCCCGGATCGGCACCGAAGTCACAACATTGTTACAAGATCGACCAGAAGGAAGCTGCAGAGTTGAAGGCACAGATTGATGAGCTAGAGGGCAAGGGATTTATTCGGTCCAGTGCTTCACCCTGGAGAGCACCGGTACTTTTCGTGCCCAAAAAGGATAGGACGGTGAGGATGTGCATTGACAACCGTGCACTCAACAATATCACCATCAAGAATAGATACCCTTTGCCGCGGATTGATGAGCTGTTTGACCAGCTTAGTGGAGCGAAGGTCTTTTCCAAGATTGATCTTCGGTCGGGGTACCACCAGATGAAGGTTCGGGAGCATGATATTCCGAAGACAGCTTTCAACACCCGATACGGCCAGTATGAGTTTCTGGTGATGCCGTTCGGACTCACCAATGCCCCAGCTGTGTTTATGAACCTGATGAATAAGGTTTTTCACAAATATTTGGATAAGTTTGTCGTAGTCTTCATTGATGACATTCTGATCTATTCGAAGACAGAGGAGGAGCATATAGAGCACCTGTGGATTGTTTTGGAGATTCTACGGAAGGAGAAACTGTACGGGAAACTCTCAAAATATGAGTTTTTATTGGACCGAGTGGAGTTTTTGGGGCATGTGGTGACAGGAGAAGGGATTTCTGTAGATCCCAAGAAGATTGAAGCAGTAGAAGCTTGGGCACCTCCCACATCAGTAGCTGAGATTCGTAGTTTTCTGGGGCTAGCAGGATACTACAGGAAGTTTGTGAAGGACTACGCCATGATAGCAGAGCCTATGAAGAAGCTTACGCGGAAGGACGAGGAGTTCATCTGGAGCGACGCCTACCAGTCAGCATTCGAAGAATTGAAGAGAAGACTCACGACAGCACCAGTTCTAGCTTTTCCATCGGGATCAGGAGGATTCGTCATTTACAGCGATGCTTCAGGAAAAGGCTTAGGATGTGTGCTTGAGCAGAACAAGAAGGTTATAGCTTTTGCTTCTAGACAGTTGAGGCCCCATGAGAAAATTATCCCACACATGACTTGGAGCTTGCAGCGGTCATATTTGCCTTGAAACTGTGGAAGCACTATTTGTACGGGGAGAGAGTAGACATCTTCACGAACCACAAAAGCCTGAAGTATGTCTTTACTCAGAAGGAGCTGAATATAAGGCAGCGCAGATGGCTAGAACTCATGAAGGATTTCGACATCAGTCTACAGTACCATCCTGGGAAGGCGAATGTGGTTGCAGACGCTCTCAGTCGATATCTGTCATACCCCAGAACCAGAATACTGGAGAGCGGGGGCAGACATAGCCAGCTACGTATATTAAAATGGAAACCACCTCGATAAACGGTCACGGCTGTCTAGATATGTGAGGGTTTTCTACAAGCCAACAGTCTCTTATGGTCATGAACAAGCCTAGTGTCTCAATCACCACAAGTAAGTACAGTTGCAAGATGTATGATCATTAAATATACAATAATAAGGCGTCCCAAATATTATATATTCAGCTGATCATGAAGCTAGTCGTACAAAATACGAGGACTAGCAAGAGTTAAGTCATACATGATCAACCCTAGGATTTTTTAATCATGTTTACAGCCCGTAGACAGACAGTAAGTAAAGTGCATCGAGCTAACAGGTGCTCGTCGGCTAAATGCCTCAAAAGAATAATTTTTACAATAGAGTGAGCGAAACAATATAAAAAACCCACTCGTAGCCCGGGTTCCTTCTAGTCGCCACCATTGGGCTGGAAGCTTGGTAGATCCTCGGGAGCTGCTCCAAAATCTGGCCACACAAAACCAGCTGGATCAACCCCAGAAAGAGCAAGTACCACAAGGGGGCCATAAAATAAGAACAAAAGCCAGCAAATAGCACAAGAAAGATCTAATATTAAAACTAGAATTTACGAAAACATGTCAAGATGATATACGACGAGATAACCATGGAACTAATCCGATAACCAGGTTACAACCCGTAAACCAAACAAGGACCGGGGTTGTAACCCTTCATCTGAACAGAACTTGGTTTCCCACCATTTATCGGCAAGATAATAATGTAAGAAATCAAGACAGGAAACAATCTTGTACTGGGTCAAGACATGGCTAAACTGGTTATACCTTATTCAATCAATCACGGCCATGCAGATACTATGGCTTACTACTTTAACTAACTAGGGTTATCACAGGCCTAATTGCTAACAAGCTGCAATGAGATGATTCCACAGCCACAAGCCCTGCAGACCATCCAGGTTACCCAGGTCGAAAGTTAGGGGTTGAATTCAGGTGGGTACATCGCCCAGAAGACAAATGTACCCTTAAGTGACTTAGAGGGTGCAACACGCGACGGTGTGCTAGAAATGTGCCCAACTCGACGGCAGGCTACAGATCCCAAGAGCGCCCAGGTAACGGGATTGCTTGTAGCTGTGTCATCTCTTCATGACTACTGTGTTATTCTAGTTATTAACCTTAATCCATTTTAGTAGGTACTCCTGACCGTGGTACTCAGGAGTCCCATCCTAGACATGATGCGAGACTGGACAAGTGGATTTAACAAGCAAGCAAGAAAGAACCACCCACGGTGTCAAGACAGGTCAAGCTAAGTTATCAGGTCATGTCAAGTCAGGAGTGCGCCGTCACGGGCCACTATCAAGTTAGGTTGGTCATGTCAGGAGTGCACCACTACGGGTCACTGTCGTGTTATGCAAGTCCCTTGTCATACCATGCCATGTACAATAGTCATTCCAAACATATTAATAAACAGGGCTATAGAAGAGCCAAGCTTAAAAAAATAAAACCAAAACTCCAAGAGCCAATGGGTTAAGCAAGGGTCAGGGGAGCAGCATACGAAAAGTCACGCACGCTGAAAGAGCTGCGTACGTGAAAAGTCACGCACATCAGAGAGCAGCGTGGTTGAAAAGTCACGCACGCTACAGAGAGCTGCGTGGGTGAAAAGTCACGCACGCTCAAGGAAGCTGCGTACGTGAAAAGTCACGCACGCTCAAGGGAGCAGTGTACGTGAAAGTCACGCACGCTGAGAGAGCAGCGTAGGTGAAAAGTCACACACGCTACAGAGAGCAGCGTAGGTGAAAAGTCACGCACGCTGAGAGAGCGGCATTGGTGAAAAGTTACGCACGCTACAGAGAGCAGCGTAGGTGAAAAGTCATGCACGCTACAGAGAGCTGCGTGGGTGAAAAGTCACGCACGCTACAGAGAGCTGCGTGGGTAAAAAGTCACGCACGCTCAAGGAGTCACGCTTCCAACAGGAAGCGTACTCAAGTCTGCGTACGCACGCTAAAGAGCGCGCGCAGCTCAGTGTGCGTAAGCTAAACAGCTCTGCACACTGCTTACTGTCTTCTCCAAACAGTAAGAATACCATGGTAGAACCCAAGCTTCAAAAGTTCATAACTTGGCCATCCGAGCTCCAAATCCGGATTTTCAAAGCTCCAACTTGGGTGAAACTGAATGCTCTCCCACATGGAAACATCAAAAACCCATAAAACCCAACTAAAACAGATCAAACCATACAAAAATCCGAAAATAGGAAAACTTAGATCTAGAGCAATAGAGACTCCAATTCACAAAACACCAAGTTCTAATGTTGATCACCATATCCTAATCTAGCAAATGGACAAATAAAAGAGGGCTCTCATGTAGTGGCAAGGTGCACTTGCCTAGGGTTAGGAGAGTTGTGGAGGAAGGAGAAGAAGAAGAAGAAGGAAATTAATGGTGGAAGTTATGAGGAGAGATAGTGGTAGATGGGGGTTATAGAGGGTGAGTTGAGGTGGGTTGAGGGGTAGCATAGGTTAAGGTGATCCAATGCTCAATAAACCAAACCAAACCAAACCAATCCAACCCAATCCAAAACCGAACCATGACAAAAACCCAAAATACGAGAAATACCGAAATTCCACAAGTTGAGAAAAAAAATATATGCCAAAATCCAGATACGAGTATAAATACAAAATACGGGAAAGCTACACTAAGCACAGGCAAGCTACACTAAGCAGTCCAATCATACAATCATACAATGCAAGCAAGGAAGGGAAAATGAAAGGCATAAGAAAGACATTATACCTCACGAGTCAAACAGGTAGGGATATCGCGATCGGATGTCGTCCTCATGCTCCCACGTTGACTCACCCAGAGAGTGATGACCCCAAGCAACACGGACTAATTTAATAGTCTTGTTCTTGAGTATCTTTTCCCTCCGGTCCAAAATAGACACGAGCCTCTCCTCTTACAAAAGGTTGGTACCAACAACCAATTCCGAATGGTCTAGGATGTGGCTCGGGTCCAGAATATACCGTCGTAATTGGGACACATGAAATACATCATGCACCTCACTTAGCGTTGGCGGAAGAGCGAGACGATAGGATACATCTCCTACTCGCTCTAGAATATCGAACGACCCTATATACCTAGGACTAAGCTTTCTCCGTATGCCAAAGCGAATGACGCCGCGGTTAGGCGAGATCCTAAGGAATACATGGTCGCCGACAGCAAATTCTAAGGGACGCCGATGAGCATCGGCCCAATGGCGCTGGCGGTCCTGGGTAACTCGGAGGTGATCTCTGACCTTCCTGACCACTTCAACCGTCTGGGAAATCAATTCGGGTCCGAGCATCTGCCTCTCTCCGACATCGTCCCATGCTAGCGGGGATCTGCACTTCCTGCCATAAAGAGCCTCGAAGGGTGCCATCTGGATGCTGGCCTGATAATTGTTGTTGTACGAGAATTCTACCAGGTACCGATGATTCTCCAATGAACCACCGAAGTCAAGGGTACAGGATCTTAACCTATCTTCAAGGGTCTGGATTGTGCGCTCTGATTGACCATCCGTCTGTGGGTGATAAGCTGAGCTGAACTGAAGACGAGTCCCCAAACTCTTCTGCAAGCTGTGCCAAAAGTGTGATATAAATCTTGAATCCCTGTCTGAGGTGATGCTGACTGGCACACCGTAAAGCCTGACGATCTGCCTGAGGTACATCTCTGCTAGCTGTGCCATCGACTGTCTAACTCTGAATGGAAGAAAGTGTGCCACCTTGGTAAGCCTGTCCACAATTACCCAAATAGCATCTCTGCCGGCCAGAGATCTGGGCAATTCGGTCACGAAATCCATGGTTATATGTTTCCATTTCTATTCTGGGATCGGTAAGGGTTGAAGAAGTCCATCGGGCCTCTGATGTTCAGCTTTAACCTGTTGGCAAACCAAACACCGAGAGACAAACCGGGATATCTCCCTCTTTATGCCATTCCACCAAAAATGCTGACGAATATCACGATACGTCTTCGTACCACCCGGATGAATAAAATACTGTGAACTGTGGGCTTCTGCCATGACTTCCTGTCTGATATCTCCACTACGTACACAAAGATGAGTGCCGTATCGAAGGGTACCATCTTCATGGATACATAACTCTGGCCTTCTTCCTGCTTCACACTCTACTCTGAGTCGCTGAAGCTTGGAATCTGCTGACTGCGCCATCCGGATCCTCTCAACTATATTGGACTGAACCTGTAGACTGGCCATCAATGCCACACTGGTAGGAAGAACCACTTCCATTCCCATCTTCTGAAGATCTGCCAATAATTCTGGTTGCGCCGTCAAGAAATAAACTCCGGCTCTCCTGCTCAATGCATCTGCTATAACGTTGGCCTTCCCGGGATGATACTGCAAATCCACATCATAATCCACCAATAGCTCGAGCCATCTTCTCTGCCGTATATTAAGGTCCTTCTAGGTGAAAACATACTTTAGGCTCTTATGATCAGTAAAGATCTCCACTCTATCTTCGTACAAGTAGTGTCTCCACAACTTCAAAGCAAATACTACCGCCGCCAATTCCAAGTCGTGGGTCGGGTAATTCTTCTCATGATTACGAAGTTGGCGTGACGCATAAGATATTACCTTCCCATGCTGCATCAAGACACACCCCAATCCTCTACCTGAAGCGTCGCAATAAACTGTGAATCCTCCGGTCCCATCTGAAAGGGTGAGAATGGGAGCCGTTATCAAACCTCGCTTCAACTTCTCAAATGATTCCTGACACTCTGCTGTCCAAAAAATGGCACATCCTTGCGGGTCAACTGGGTCATCGGCGTCGAAATCCTTGCAAAATCTGAAACGAACCGCCGGTAGTAGCCGGCCAATCCAAGGAAGCTGCGAACCTCTGCCACTGAGCTGGGTACCGGCCATGACTCGATAGCCACAATCTTCTGGGGATCCACTTCCACTCCTCCTCGGGTAATGATGTGACCCAAGTATGAAATGCGATCGAGCCAAAACTCGCATTTACTGAACTTGGCATACAACTGATGCTCCCTAAGCGTCTGGAGGACGACTCAGAGATGCTGCTCGTGCTCTGCTTTACTCTTGCTGTAGACCAGGATGTCATCTAGGAACACGATCACAAATTGGTCCAAGTAAGGCATAAAAATGCGATTCATGAGGACCATGAATACGGCCGGCGCATTGGTCGCTCCAAAGGGCATAACAAGGAACTCCCAATGTCCATACCTCGATCTGAATGTTGTCTTCAGGATGTCCTGCTATCTGACTCTGATCTGGTGGTATCCTGACCGCAAGTCAATCTTCGAGAACACTGAAGCCCCTCTGAGCTGATCAAACAAGTCATCTATCTTCGAAAGAGGGTATATGTTCTTGATTGTCACCGAATTCAAGGTACGATAATCAACACATAGCCTGGACGTACCATCCTTCTTTTTTATAAGAAGCATCGGGGCTCCCCAAGGCGATCCACTTGTACGGATGAATCCCTTGGTCCTCAGTTCTTCAATCATCTTGTACAAAATCTCCAATTTTGAAGGTGCCATCCTGTAGACTCGCTCTGATACTGGTGCTGTCCCGGGAATCAAGTCTATAGTGAACTCAATCTCCCGCTCCGGCGGCATCCCTGGAAGCTCCTCTAGAAAGACATCTGGAAACTCTTCAACTATCCGGGGTAACTGCCCTGCTACTACTGCCATCTGCAATGCTGGAGAAGATGGCTCCACTGCGCCTCTGGAAAACGAAAACTCTGGCTCGCCGGGGATACTAAAGACAACTCTGCCAATATGGCAGTCTATCCTAGCATACTGGTTCCTCAACCAATCCATGCCTAGGACTACATCATAGTCTGCCATAGGAAACTCTATGAATCTAGTGGGGAACTCCCTACCGCTAACTACGATCCGACACGAGGAAAACACTCGATCTACCCCCACAAGACCATTACCAGTAAGTATATTGAGCCTCACTGATAATGACTCAGGCTCCAATCCTATCCGTGTCACGAATTGTGCAGACATAAATGAATGCGATGCACCAGAATCAAACAATACCGAAGCTGAAAAGGAGTTGACGAGAATAGTACCTGCCACTACTTCACCTGGTGCAACTTCTTCTTCCATAGCCATCATCATGGCCTGACCTTGTCCTCTGGCTGCTGGTCTCCTCTGCTGGAAACCTCTCTGCCTATTCTGGGTCTGAGCTTGGGCTTGTACATACTGCTGGGTGTGTTGTTGCTGGAATGCCTGAGACTGAGGCGACAAGGGCCTCGAAGACTGATACTGCTGTTGCTGAACTGGTGTTAGGGCCGCTCCTCTCACCGAAGAGCTAGAAGGGTTGGATGCAGATGAACCACCCCTATTCGGGCAAGCCCCTATCCTATGATCTGCTGCTCCACAAGCCAGGCACAATCCTTCTGCCCTACGACAATCTGCCACCACATGGCCTGGCTTACCGCAATGAGAACATCCCATCGCGAAAGTCTGCTTCTGCTTCTGCTGCTGCGGGTACGTCGGGGTCGAATGCTGAACCGACGTTACTGAGGTCGCACGCCTCGGAGTCCCAATGGTCAAACTTCTAGCTGCCGGGGCTGGAGCTGATGATTGGTGCATCTGACTATGGGACCGCTTCCTACCTCCGATCCTATCCACGATCCTCTAGGAGGTGTACTCATGCCTCATAGCTGCTCTCAAAACTGCATCGAACGTCTGGTGTTCGAACTGCTCAACCGCCAATAAGATCTCCAAATGTAGTCCCTGCTGGAACCACTGGGCTCTATCGAGCTCGGTTGCCACCAAGGTGGGGGCAAACCTACTGAGTCTAGAAAACTCCGATGCATAACTGTCGACTGTTCTACCTCCTTACTTCAAGTTGGTAAATCTGGTCTGCAGGTCGTACCGAGCCACAGCATCAAAGTACTTCGTCTGGAATCTCTCTCTAAACACTGCCCAAACAATGGGTACCACTAATCCTATGGCTTGTGCTGCCCACCAACTGCGAGCTAAATCCAACAACTGCAGGTGTACCACCGCCACCTTCTCATTCTCAGGTGTCCTGGCTGCTTCCAGAATCACCTCGGTATCCTGAAGCCATGCATCCGCGGCAACCGTATCCTCGCTGCCGTCGAAGAAAGGAGGGTTCAATCGCTTGAAGCTGTTGGCCGCCTGGTTCCCTGGATGTCCGCCTTGGGTCAAAGCATCTTGAACTGTCTGGTGCAGGGCGTCGCTTCGACGATCCTGGGAAGCTATCAAGGTTCTGATGAGGCCTACTAAGGTACCATCATCTGGCTCTGCGGGCTGGACGGGCCGAACTGATGACTCTCCTCCCGTAGGCACAACTCTGGAGGCTACCCCGGAATGCTGGGCTTGATCTCCTGGTTGCTGCTGATCTGCGGGAAGTGCTCCACCTCGTCGATCGGTAGGACCAGGTACAATACTGCTGAAGAAGATGATACAGGAAACAATAAGAAAAGGACCAGGACAGATCAACGATATAAGCACAGGATCAGGGCAAGAATCCAGGGATTCAGAGGATACGAACAGAGATCAAGGACGAGTACTGATTGAGACATCTATCTGGTAAACCTCCATACATCTTAATTTACAAGACCTGCATGGGCCACCACTTAAACCATGTCACGCCCCAGAACCAGAATACTGGAGAGCGGGGGCACACATAGCCAACTACGTATATTGAAATGGAAACCACCTCGATATACGGTCACGGCTGTCTAGATATGTGAGGGTTTTCTACAAGCCAACAGTCTCTTATGGTCATGAACAAGCCTAGTGTCTCAATCACCACAAGTAAGTAAAGTCGTAAGATGTATGATCATTAAATATACAATAATAGGGCGTCCCAAATATTACATATTCAGCTTATCATGAAGCTAGTCGTATAAAATGCGAGGACTAGCAAGAGTTAAGTCATACATGATCAATCCTAGGATTTGTTAATCATGTTTACAGCCTGTAGGAAGACAGTAAGTAAAGTGCATCGAGCTAACAGGTGCTCGTCGGCTAAATGCCTCAAAAGAATAATTTTTACAATAGAGTGAGCGAAACAAAATAGAAAATTCACTCGTAGCCCGGGTTCCTTCTAGTCGCCACCATTGGGCTGGAAGCTTGGTAGATCCTCGGGAGCTGCTCCAAAATCTGGCCACACAAAACCAGCTGGGTCAACCCCAGAAAGAGCAAGTGCCACAAGGGGGCCACGAAATAAGAACAAAAGCCATCAAATAGCACAAGAAAGATCTAATATTAAAACTAGAATTTACGAAACATGTCAAGATGATATACGACGAGATAACCATGGAACTAATCCGATAACCAGGTAACAACCCGTAAACCAAACAAGGACCGGGATTGTAACCCTTCATCTGAACAGAACTTGGTTTTCCACCATTTATCGGCAAGATAATAATGTAAGAAATCAAGACATGAAACAATCTTGTAATGGATCAAGACATGGCTAAACTGGTTATACCTCATTCAATCAATCACGGCCAAGCAGATACTACGGCTTACTACTTTAACTAACTAGGGTTATCACAGGCCTAATTGCTAACAAAATGCAATGAGATGATTCCACAGCCACAAGCCCTGCAGACCATCCAGGTTACCCAGGTCGAAAGTTAGGGGTTGAATTCAGGTGGATACATCACCCAGAAGACAAATGTACCCTTAGGTGACTTAGAGGGTGCAACACGCGACGGTGTGCTAGAAATGTGCCCTACTCGACGGCAGGCTACAGATCCCAAGAGCGCCCAGGTAACGGGATTGCCTGTAGCTGTGTCATCTCTTCATGACTACTGTGTTATTCTAGTTATTAACCTTAATCCATTTTAGTAGGTACTCCTGACCGTGGTACTCAGGAGTCCCATCCTAGACATGATGCGAGACTGGACAAGTAGATTTAACAAGCAAGCAAGAAAGAACCACCCACGGTGTCAAGACAGGTCAGGCTAAGTTATCAGGTCATGTCAAGTCAGGAGTGCGCCGTCACGGGCCACTATCAAGTCAGGTTGGTCATGTCAGGAGTGCACCACTACGGGTCACTGTCGTGTTATGCAAGTCCCTTGTCATACCATGCCATGTACAATAGTCATGGGCGTAAAATATCTAATAAAATATCAATAAACAGGGCTATAGAAGAGCCAAGCTTAAAAAATAAAACCAAAACTCCAAGAGCCAATAGGTTAAGCAAGGGTCAGGGGAGCAGCGTACGAAAAGTCACGCACGCTGAAAGAGCTGCGTACGTGAAAAGTTACGCACATCAGAGAGCAGCGTGGGTGAAATGTCACGCACGCTATAGAGAGCTGCGTGGGTGAAAAGTCACGCACGCTCAAGGGAGCTGCGTACGTGAAAAGTCACGCACGCTGAGAGAGCAGCGTAGGTGAAAAGTCACGCATGCTACAGAGAGCAGCGTAGATGAAAAGTCACGCACGCTGAGAGAGCAGCGTAGGTGAAAAGTCACGCACGCTATAGAGAGCAGCGTAGGTGAAAAGTCATACACGCTACAGAGAGCTGCGTGGGTGAAAAGTCACGCACGCTCAAGGAGTCACGCTTCTTACAGGAAGCGTACTCAAGTCTGCGTACGCACGCTAAAGAGCGCGCGCAGCTCAGTGTGCGTAAGCTAAACAGCTCTCACACTGCTTACTGTCTTCTCCAAACAGCAAGAACACCATGGTAGAACCCAAGCTTCAAAAGTTCATAACTTGGCCATCCGAGCTCCAAATCCGGATTTCTAAAGCTCCAACTTGGGTGAAACTAAATGCTCTCCCACATGGAAACATCAAAAACCCATAAAACCCAACTAAAATAGATCAAACCATACAAAAATCCGAAAATAGAAAAACTTAGATCTAGAGCAATGGTGACTCCAATTCACAAAACACCAAGTTCTAATGTTGATCACCATGTCCTAATCTAGCAAATGGGCAAATAAAAGAGGGCTCTCATGTAGTGGCAAGGTGCACTTGCCTAGGGTTAGGAGAGTTGTGGAGGAAGGAGAAGAAGAAGAAGGAAATTAATGGTGGAAGTTATGAGGAGAGAGAATGGTAGGTGGGGGTTATAAAGAGGGTGAGTTGTGGTGGGTTGAGGGGTAGCATAGGTTAAGGTGATCCAATACTCAATAAACCAAACCAAACCAAACCAATCCAACCCAATCCAAAAATGAACCATGACAAAAACCCAAAATACGAGAAATATCGAAATTCTACAAGTTGAGAAAAAATAAAAATATATGCCAAAATCCAGATACGAGTATAAATACGAAATACGGAAAATACGGGAAATGAGGGTGACAATATCCCATTGCTATGTATCTCACCATTGACCGGCATCTCTTGGAGGATCTTGAGAGCCTTGGGATTGAGGTTGTTCTGCCAGGATTTGGACGACAGATGATGCACATGCAGATATAGTCGGGATTGTTAGAGAAGATTAACGAGGCCCAGACTCTTGATGTAGGACTCTAATGTCTTAGAGCTCAGACGGAGGCAGGACTGCTCGACGATTTTACCATTGCAGAGGACGGATCCTTGAGGCACGGGAGCCAACTGTGTGTGCCCAAGGACTTGCGGGAGGAGGTGATACAGGAGGCCCACCAGTCGCAGTATTCTATACATCCTGGGTCTACCAAGATGTACAAGGATTTGCGTGAGTATGTTTGGTGGTATGGGATGAAGAGAGAAGTCGCCAGATTTGTTTCTAGATGCCTTGTGTGCCAGTAAGTCAAGGCGGAGCGCCAGAGACCAGTAGGACTACTCCAGCCTTTACCTATTCCGGAATGGAAGTGGGAGCATATTACCATAGACTTTGTCTCTGGATTGTCGCGTACTCCCAGTGGCAAGGAAGCTATTTGGGTAATCGTGGACAGATTGACAAAGTCTGCTCATTTCATTCCGTTCAAGGTTGGGCTGTCGACCGAGAAGCTTGCAGACCTCTACATGCGTCAGATCGTGAGGATTCACGGGATACCAGTTAGCATCATTTCAGATCGAGAAAGCCGTTTCACCTCACACTTATGGAGGAGTCTACAGCAGAGCTTGGGATCACAGTTGAAGTTCAGCACCGCCTATCATCCACGGACGGACAGTCCAAGAGGACCATTCAGACCTTGGAGGACATGCTGCGGGTTTGTGCACTCGACTTCGGTGGATCGTGGGAGGACCATTTACACCTAGTGGAGTTTGCCTATAACAACAGTTATCAGGCCAGCATCGAAATGACTCCATTCGAGGTGGTGTACGGACGGAGATGTCGCACACCGTTATCTTGGGACGACGTTGGCAAAAGAGTTTTGCTTGGGCCAGAGATGGTGGTAGACTCAGCTGAGAAAGTCAGACTGATCAGGGAGCGTATCAGAGTTGCACAGGATCGGCAGAAGCACTGGACGGACAGCAGCAGACGGACACTTGAGTTCGAGGTTGGAGACAGAGTATTCCTGAAGATCTCACCGATTAGGGGCGTCATCAGATTCGGCAGAGGCGGGAAGCTCAGTCCGAGATTCATCGGACCTTTCGACGTGACGATACGGATTGGTGAGGTGGCATATCGTTTAGCGCTTCCAGCTAGCTTGGAGGGAGTGCACGACATTTTCCATGTATCCCAGCTTCGACGCTATATTCCAGACCCCAGCCATGTGGTGGACTATTCCGAGCTAGAGGTGGGCCCGAGATTGACCTACGAGGAGCAGCCAGTAGAGATCCTCGATCGAAGGGAGAAGCGCTTGCAGAACCAGACTATTCCTCTTGTCCGCATCATGTGGAGACATCACTCTCCAGGAGAGTCCACATGGGAGCACGAAGACGAGATACGGGCACGTTATCCCACTCTTTTGATTGATTTGATTGTACTCTATTTTGTGGTATTCAGTTTTCAATAAATGACTGGTGTTTGGATCCTTGTGAATTGCTGAGATTTTTTTGTGTTCCTTGAATTTTGAGGACGAAATTTTTTTAAGGAAGGGAGATTTGTAACTCCACTTCCCAGTTTTCTCAAATAAACAATTTCGATTCCTAAATTTCATATAATTGCTATTGCTAGTTTAAATAATAGAATTAGTTTTCATTTATAAATTAGTAATCTATTTTGGAGGGAAATTTTAGAACAGGATTTTGAATTTTCAGAAGGTTGTCACAACTAATTGAGTGGTCCCCACTCAATTCACAAGTTTCTAACTGATTTTTTTGGTTTTTCTGTAAATATGAAAAGGCAAAGGGGCCGTTTGATTAAATCTTTGGCAGAAGGGGTCTTCTGTAAATAGAAATTTGGGAGGGTGCAGATTGCAAACATGCAATCTTTTCTTTTTTATTCTGTGGTAGAGAGAGAAAATTTATTCTCTCCACCGATCACTTCTTCTGAGTCTTCTTCTTCTCGGGAGCGGCGATCTAGGGTTTGACCCAGCGGCGGCGACTGGGTCGCTTCATCCTTGAGATCTCGGCAGACGACGACGGCGGTGGCTCTCTCCTGAACCACGATCTTCCCGGCATTCCCTTCGTCGACGAGATTTCTTCTCTCGGCTGAGCTCGGTAACCTAGGCAGTTACTCCGATGGTGGTGACGGGTTTGGCTTCTCCAGCGACGACTCAGGTGATGGATCTTCTTCAGAAGCTCTTCGATTCTTCAGCGATGCTCTGTTCATCCACGACGAAGCTCGACTCACTGTGGCATTCGTCTTCGCAACAGTAGCTAGGAGACCTTCCGACGAGTAGATCCTGGTTTTTTTCCTTTCTTTTGTCGATTCACAGTAAGCCATCCATACTCATCGTGAGTTTTAAATTCGTTTGTTGTGTTTGGTTCTTTAAGATTGGTGTTGATCACTCTTTCTTCTCTCTCGTGGAATTTACCACTAGGTATCGATCCGTGCAAACTCGATTCTGGACGGATCTGTTAGGAGCTCACTCACTGAGTCCAGTAACATTCAATTTGTGAGTTGTTTTTATTGTTTTGGTTCGATCTATGCCGTTGGGAATTTCTTTGAGTTTTGCGAATCTTGGTGTTTTGAATGATTCAACAGGACGTTTAGATCGGGTGTCGATCCAGTCAGAGTTTGAAGTCTTTTGTCCCTCAACAGTTCGATCTATATTCGTTGAGTGTCTAAATTGTAGTCATCTTAATTCAGTAAATTTGGGGTACAGACTGGAATAGTCGATCCTTAATTATAGGCTGTTCTTGTTAGTGTAGATCGGCTTGATTGCATCTGGGTTTGGGAAGGTCAGGATCCAGATTTAGAATTTGTTGGGTAAGTTTACCCATATTTATCATGATTTTACTTCTATTTGTTTTCTGATCTTGCGTGGAATGGTTGGATGAATGCCTGGACAGTAAATTGTTGAACAATGGGAGCAGTAAGGTGTTGATCCTGAAGCCCAGTTCTCTTGTGTTCTATTCAGGTAATTATTTCCAATATTAATTTCCTGTTGGTTGTTTTTGGGAAGGGGGTAATATCGGTTGTGATTTTTTGCCAGTGTTCGTGTCCGCTGGGATCATGTTGGTGTGTCGGGTTAGATACGACTCGATTAAGCCGTATTTATTATGGAGCGTCAAGTGACTGGAACTGTTGAACCTGGGAGGCATTAGATATCAGTGGTGTGCGTGTGGATTTGGTGGCAGTCGTTTAGTGCGTGTCAGCCGTGTTCGAAGTAGTGTAGATGCCGGAGCCGTTGCTAAATTCTGCAGAGACTCATTATTTCTCCTATTATTTTGTAAATTAATTGTGATTATTTTTCTTCTTGTGTAATTTAAATCTAAAATGTAGTCTATCTAGAATGGTGATCTGCTGGGATGATGTTGGTTTAGCAATTGAGGGATCTTAATAGTTTTTGGTATGGCCAGTAGAAGGAAACAATGTTTTTGATGCTGGATAATTTTGAAGATTTTAACTGCTTTTCCTGAGATGTTTGATACTCAGAAAAGGGTGCTGGCCGAATGGTATTTTTGGTTGATTGAGTAATCAGTTGATTTAATGATCAACTTAACATTATGAGTTTGCAAATATGGTGATATCCTATTTAATATGTTTGATTGGAGTATGGTACAACTTTAGTTTTTCAAGTCCAATTTGAGTAGCAGTATACACCAAAATTATTTTCTTGCTAAACTATTCTTTCATTTAGATTCTAAAAATTCATGATTGTAAGTATGACTTATAGAAATCAATAAGATATTTTAGTAAATACTATCATAACTGTTACTTACGTAAATAGGATGATTATTGAGTCTGGGTTAGCAAGGGGGTTAAGCTAAATCATTAAATGATTAGATGATAGCTAGAAGTTTAATTAGTAAGTTTTGAAATTGATCTACTTGTAAAAACATTTAAAACATGAAGACATCCAGTTCCTGATTACCAGTAATTTTCGGAGCTAGGCCAGTACTCTTCTATGGTCTTGTACATTTACATTCCTGTACCCCTTCTTGTGACACGTCATGGCACGATATTCATGTACTCCTGTATTCCTGTACTCTTTCTCTTATACTTGTTAGTGTCGGGTGGGAAAATACACTAGCCATATGACCAATCCCGGTTACTATATTCCTGTACCAAGCTTAGGCCTCGCACTGTGCACGCGGGTCCTAAGTCGTACCTTATTCATGTACTCCTGTACATGTACTCACTCCAGCCGGTTACATGGACTAGATGTATTTCGATATTGTGCACATCATGTCTGGTACTACAGGATTATAGTTTTATTCCTGTATATTACATTCCTGTACTTTACATTCCTGTACGTTACATTTCCTGTACCTTATATTTCATGTACTATATCTCATGTACTCATTTCCTGTACTATTTTCCTGTATTTACCTGTTCATTCCTGTATTTCATTTCTTGTACTCTTGTATCCATTTCATGTTCATGTTTTATTACCTAGAATTGTACTTTGCTCCGCTCCTGAATAGGATATGTTGCAGGTGAGTTGGAGGCCCTGTGCGATACATATTATGGACAGGATGTTGCCATTATTGCTGAGCCAGCTGGAGCTGTGTTGGACTTAGAGGCCGCAGAGGCCTAGTACCTTCCCTTTATGTCATTTTACTATTTTGAGACTTAGTCAGACATTTGACATTTCTGGATGAATGTAATAAAACACATAGACTTGTACTATTTCTGGGATTTCGTTTATAGATGCTGTGATGTTATCCCATTTTTCTGATTACTTGTTAGTTTTCCCTAGTATTGGTACATCTTACATTGTTGTGTCTAACAATGAAGGCTGGGCGTGTTCGACTCGTGTCCGATTATTCGGGAGCGGGTCGTGACATGTCTCTCCTCTAATAACTCCCGAAGATCAGATGATGAAGTAGATTGTTGTTCTCATTCTTCTGACTCCTCCCTCTGGGACTCAGACTCTAGCATCAGCGACATGTTCAAGGCAACTCTATCCGTCAACATGATTTCCGTCGACCAAATTACAGACGATGTCCAATCAATTGAACTCGATCAATTGGCTCAAAATATGGACACCAGGTGGTAGCTGCACTTCAAACAACGGGAACCACCTACCGAAGACGAAGTCATCCAAGTCAATATAGGAGATGAAGCATCCTTCAAACCAATCTTCATCAGCAAAAGTCTATCTGGCGATGAACGCCAATCTTTTATACAGCTTATAAGAGAATATATCGACGTCTTCGCATGGAGCTATGAAGACATGCCAGGCTTGGACCCTAAAGTCGCCGTGCACCGCCTGAACATTTCGTCTAAAGCTAAGCCAGTGAAGCAGCAACAACGATGATTCAGACCAGATGTAATGGAAGCCATTGAGAATGAAGTCAAGAAGCTCATTGCCAGTGGATTCATTCGCGAGGAACAACACCCAGACTGGGTTCCAACATCGTTCCAGTCATGAAAAAGAACGATAAAGTTCAAGTCTGTATCGACTATCGTGATTTAAACTCTGCATGACCGAAAGACGAGTTCCCTCTACCGATCACTGACGTAATGATCAACAATACTTGCGGCTTTGAGCGGATGTCCTTCATGGATGGGTTCTCAGGCTACAACCAGATCAAGATGTTCCCCGACGACGAGAAGCATACATCTTTTCGAATACCGTTGGGACTGCTATACGGTGATGCCCTTCGAATTAAAGAATACAGGGGCAACGTACCAGCGAGCCATGAACACAATTCTTCGTGATCATTTGCGTAAAACTGTGGAGTGCTACATAGACGATATCGTAGTCAAAAGTCGTCTCAAGGGAAACCACCTCCAAGACTTGAGAATGATGTTCGAACTAATGTGTGCACATCAACTCAAGATGAATCCAACCAAGTCTTTTCTGGAAGTCTCCAGCGACATGTTCCTTGGTTTCATCATCACTTCAAAGGGTATACTTCTGGACCCGGAGAAAGTGAAGGCTATTCTAGACATGCATCCTCCAAGAAATCTCAAAGAGCTACGCGGACTACAAGGAAGGCTAGCCTACATCAGATGATTCATTTCAAACCTCTCTAGAAGGTGTCAACCATTCACTCAGCTCATGAAGAAAGGGGTATCTTTCGTCTGGACTGAACAATGTCAACGCGCATTCGACGGCATCAAGGCATATCTTACAAGCCCTCCAATATTGGTAGCTCTAATAATGGAGAAGCCCTTCTTACTATATGTCCGTGCTATGGATCATTCTCTTGGCGCCCTCTTAGCTCAGAAGAATGAAGGTGGTCATGAACAGGCAATCTACTACCTCAGCCGCACAATGGTGGGTGTCGAGCACAGATACACACCAGTGGAGAAGGAATGCCTTGCAATAGTATTTGACATCCAGAAGACAGGCCACTATATGTCGGGGAAAACTATCCACATTATATCTAAAGTCAACCCTTTTAAAATACTCATGACTAAACCGGGCTCTCTCAATTCCCGTTTAGATACATGGGCAATGCTGTTGACTCCGTACGATATGATCTTCGTTTATCAGAAGTCAGTAAAAGGCCAAGCATTAGCTGATTTCCTAGCAGATCATCCGGTGCCGAAATCGTCCAAACTCTACGACAAAATCCCCGACGAAGTGGTGGAGTCTAACACTACAACTGAAGAAATCCCCATTTAGCGAATGTTCTTTGACGGTGCATCAAGAAAAAGACCCAAAGGGAATATCGTGGCTGGAGTAGGTGTCATGCTCGTGTCACCTGATCATCTGGTTATACACCGTGCATATTCTTTCGTGGATGTACGCACCAACAATGTGGCCAAATATAATACCCTATTAATCGGCCTGCAACTGGAGAAGAAACTGGAAGTTGACTATCTAGAGGCTTACGGCGATTCCAAGCTAATAGTTAGTCAGGTCCGAGGGGATTATGAAGTTCACCATAAAAATCTCGTCCACTACCACAGAGCAACAATCGAGCTGGCGTCTACTTTCGCTGGATTCTTCATCGAGCACGTGCCTTGACTACAGAATATAGAAGTTGATTCTCTAGCCGGTCTCACTGCTTCCTTGACCGTTCTTACCAATACACAGCAGTCGATTACAGTGTCTGGTCGAGAACTATTCTGTGTGAAAGATGTCTTGCATATTCATCACAGTTATCCAACGGAAACAAACGTCGATGCAAAAGACTGGAGATTTCCCTTTATAGACTATGATGTTTATGGAATCCTTTCTGAGGACCCGAAGGAAGCAGTATCTATCCAAAGACGATCCCTCAGATTTTACTACAACACAGCTACCAAGATGCTATACCGTCGCTCTTATGACGGACTACTATTATGATGCTTATCAGACACAGAAGCCAAAGATGCACTCTGGGAGGCTCATGATAGAGTTTGTGGTGCACATCAACCAGGCCCCAAATTACAAGATCGCCTCAAACGAATGGGTTATTACTGGCCCACAATGATAGCGAATGTTGTTGAATATGCAAAGAAGTGTAGCGCTTCTACACCCGATGATAACATCTTGGCCATTTGAAGCCTGGGGCATGGACGTCATAGGACCAATCAGCCCGCCATCCTCCAAAGGACATCGGTTCATCCTAGTTATAACCGATTACTTTTCTAAATGGGCGGAAGCTATACTGCTCACCGAAGTAAAGACGTCAAACGTGATCAGTTTCATCAAACATCACGTCATCTACCGCTTCAGCCTACCTTTTAGGATCATCCATAATAATGGTCCACAGTTCTCAAGCCATGTATTTTATCGGTTCTGCGACAAGAATTGAATCCAGAACGTAGCCTCTACTGTCTACAATCCAATGGCTAACGGGCTAGCAGAAGCCATCAACAAAACCATCATAAAACTTCTCAAGAAGTTCATGTCTTCAAACAAGCATGATTGGAACGAGAAGCTCGGTGAATGTCTATGGGCCTATCGCACAATGGTCCGAACTCCAACAGGCAGTACGCCATTCTCTCTGGTTTATGGAAGCGAAGCAGTTCATTCCCTAGAAATCTAGATTCTTTCCCTTCGGGTAGCCCTAGCCAGCAAGCTGACTAGTGATGAGAGCTACCGTCTGTGACTCCAAGAGCTCGAAGCGCTAGACGAAAAATGATTATTATCTTAACAGCACATTGAGCTATACCAAGCACGCCTTTCTAGAGCCTTCAATAAAAAAATAAAGGAAAGGATCTTCCAAGTCGACGATCTGGTCTTAACAGTGAGAAGACCGATGGTCATGACACACAAAACAAAAGAGAAATTCTAGCCTAAACGGGAAGGTCCTTTCGTCATAGAATTTGTATATTCTAACGATGCGTACCGGCTGACCAAACCTGATGGAAACTTGCTCATGATCCCTATCAACGGCAAGTTCCTAAAAAAATACTATGTCTAACCTCTTTTACATAATGTTCACATATGTTCAGTCATGTAAATGTACACTGCATTATTTATATGATTCAAAAATAACTATCTAACTATTATCCGTATTTCAAGAGTCTTGAATACGCCCTGGATAATAAGTCCTCTAAATATTTCTCCACTGGAATCATTTTCCTTTTTGACTCTGTCTAAATTCGGCTTGACGAAAATAAGTCACGTCCCTATTACCTCTGAATTATTTTTCGATAATTATTCCTCCAGCGGAATTATCAAATATTTTATCGCGTCCACATAACTTTTGAGCAAAGCATTCATCAAAGGTAGTCATGTCCATACTACCTCTGAATTATCCACTCCCACCTAACGTTATATATCTTTCCACGTCCGTATTTCCTCTGGTCAGATATAGAACATCCTATGCTATTACGTCCATATTACCTCAACTAGCAGCTTCGTTCAACTTATTATCTATATTGGAATCATTTGAATATAAAACGGATAATAGGTCCACATAAAAATTCCCTAACAGAATACCCACCAGAAATATCCTTACTACGTCCACATTACCTCTAGCATCGATATTTCACAAAACCACATTCGTTTCTAAAAAATTCTTCATTTTATACTTGAACGTAAGACGAAAAAAGGTACAAGAGCCATGACGACAAAAAAAGTTACAAAAATCTACAAGATACACAGGCGGTTTATGCTGCCCTCAGAGTAAAAATCTCGGCATTAGATTTCACAGCAGTTCGGCGACGTGCCTCTTCTTGATGAGCGGCTTCATCTTCAAAGAGGATCAGACTCTGATGCTCCCCCTCCAACTTCGCCAGCTGTTCTTCTAAACGGGCAGAAGTAGTGGCAGTCCTGGCAGCCTGGGACAGATAATCCTCTTGTTCAGATGTTGTCGCCCTCAAGTCATCTTCTAGTTGGGCGATCTTGTTCCTGATTTATGCAATGTGATTGTGCTTCTCAGTGATTTGTGCAGCTAGCCTATTCTTCGAGGCAGCACGTGCCTCACTTGCAGCATTGAACTCGCCATACTGGTCAGCCAGTTCTTCGATCTCCCGAGCGAGGGCATCATTCCTTACTTGGAAGGTAGCCTTCTCCTCCGCAAGAGCCATCATCAAAGCCTCGTCCTTTATACGGAACAGTGACGTCAGGATCCGCTGTTTAGCATCCCGGAACCTGGCCACTTGACCCTCCAGGTTGTTCAGAACTTTCTTCAAAGTGTTGGCCCGCTCGTCATAGCGGGCTATGCTCTCGAGGACCGCTACCTGACATTCGGCAACAGCCTTCATAGGACCGAAGGCAGCGTTTCGATTCAAGACTCCAGCAAGCTTCACCTTCAGCATTGAGTAGAAAGCTTTGACGACGGCCTGAGCCATCTCCTCATCTTCGGTAGAGGTCACCGGAGAAGAAGGTTGGAAAGTCTCCCCCACTGCAGGAAGGGATACCTGACAAGAAGCCAAAACTTGGCAAGAAAATCCATTCCACCAAAAACCACTCTTGATTATCATGTGTCACGTCCATATTACCTCTGATACCGATAGTCTTCCAACTTGACGCCTGTACCCAACCCGAGGTGAAAGGCACGACACCAAGATGACAAAACCTACCATGACCATGTTACCTCTGTTAGGTTTTGATTCAAATCTATTACCGTACCACCGGTGTGCCAAAGGGTAGTAGAACCACGAAAGTATCATTTCAATCTATTTGCTCGCATTTTCGAATGCACAAAAGGACAATAGGTCCAAACAAAAAGGGAGAGAGGGGGGTCCCCCAGCAGGATACCCTTTACCCAAATTCTATATCTTGGCTCTCTAATACAAGCACAACAGATATCACAAGCAAAGAGTGGAGCGAATGTATTCTGTTTTTTTCAAAATTAGTTACATTCACAGGACTACATCTCGTGAGCAAAACAGAAGGTTCTTCATCTCTTCTTCTGGATAAGAAGTAAAAGATTACATTGATGTCCAAAAAAAGAGAAAATCTGCTATTCATCAGCAACACATAGTTTGGTCAGGTTGGCAGCACCACGCTTCCGTCGAAAAGTAGTTTCGTAGCCTTCGAAGGAGGTTATGTTTTACTGTTTTGAAAGCAAACAAGGCTGTTGAACCTTCGAGAAGCTACACGGAGGAGGGCAAATATAACATGCAAAAACATCTACAAATGGTGATCTCCTCTCCTCCATATTGCGGAAGTCGTGGGCTCATTTCTCCAAGAGACCATACCTTCAAATTAACATCTCTAGTGTTGCTTTTGCCTACTTGAAGAACCGTGAAAGCAGAACCATCACGATGACGCCCAACTATCATCCGACTCTTCGATGTATAAAGGTTCTTCCTACCATCTGAGGAAATCCCTTCCAAAATATGAAGAGTCCTGAGCTCTCTGATTTGTATGTCAAGTATTGCATCTTCACCATACCCAGAATTGCCAATACCGGTCCTGGAGAAATTTGGTAGCCAGATCCCTACAGAACATGAAAAGGGGGCAGAAAAAAATCAGACTCAGGAGAATATAGAAAAAACTAAGTTCTGAAGACTCTTATGCGCCCAAAGGGCTATGCGCCCGAAGGGCTATGCGCCCGAATGGATATGCGCCCAAAATAAGACGTATGGGCGCATAACACTTGGACAGTACGTGGGCGTATAACATGGCAATACGTAGGCGCATAGCACACCACAGTGTTGGCACAAGACTTCTGTAGGGGCGTAATAATGCTCACAGAAGTATGTTGCCTTAGGCGCAAGCGTCCAGCCAGAAGAAAAGTCCGAGCGTCGCAAATTAACGCTAGAGACTTTGTTTTTGAAGCATGACCTCACCCAAAATCAGGTCCTGGACTGCTGAAGACACTGCCGTAGGAGGAGAACCACTCGACACAGCCCCCTTGCCCACCGCGGATCTCTTAGCGACCTTGCGAGACATGGTTCTCAAAGAAAGAAGACGAAGAGTTTTCTAAAAAAAATTCAAAGGGAAGGGAATAATGAACTTTCTATCTCCTCCAGGGTCTATTTATAGGCACGGGCCACTTCGTATGCGCCCACCTGCTGTATTTGCCCATGCGTCTATTGCATTGTATGCGCCCACAACAGCCTATGCACCCACGTGATGAATCAGCTCTCTGTACACTATACGACTGTCCCTTGCTGACTTGGACGACGTATGACGGATGGACCGCTTCAAATTCCGTCTCGATAAATCTGTCAGTTTGGATTTCGAGGAAGATCTCAATATTCGTATCTTTCTGACAGGCTAGCCAAACAATATGCGCCCAAGGAGAGAGCTGTGCTATGCGTCCATTACATCACGAGAAGACGATCCATGCTTCTTTTAAAGTATTTCGAACTTATTCAAGTATCGAAAACTTTGAAGGGGGTCCTGTAGAAGCATGAAAAATTTTCAGCAAATAAAGCCCCATGTGCCCAAGCCAGTAAAGCTCCATGCGCCCAGTCAGTGTAGCTCCATGCACCAAGTTAATGTAGCTCCATGCGCCTAGTCAGTGCAGCCCATGCGTCCAGTCAGTATAGCTCCATGTGCCCAGTCAGTGTAGCTTCATGCACCCAGTCAGTATAGCTCCCCCGAAAGAAGGACGCATAGCCTGAGACATGACTATGCGCCCAAGCCCGACTCAGTCAAAGCCATAATCAAAACGTACACCAAAGCGCACGACCACATCAGTCTCCACGAGCAGTCGTACACCGAAGCATGCGGCCACATCAACACCACGACCAACCCACGATCTCGCAACCAGTATGCGCCTACATACTATATGCCCAAAGCAGGACTACGCGTCCACATAAGAACCAGTATATTTTCTCATGTGGGCGCATAACATCATTCCAGCTCAAGAATGACTATAAAAGGGGGGCCTCATCCCTCTTCAAAATATAGAACGGAGAGCATTTTCAAGTGCCAAATTGCTACACTTCTTGCCAATGAGCCGAGAGTTAGTAATTTTCTTAGGTTTTCTCCCACATTTGTAATCGGAGTGTCAACGGAGTAAAGGGGCAACTGTCGCTCGATCTCCATCGTCCCATTTCCTAGAATTCTTTTTTGTACTCGGAGATCCTCAGCGCAGGATCTCTCAGGCGTACTCGATTTGTGGTACCTTATGCCAATAAAAGAAAAGATAGTGTTTTCTTCTTCTTTTTTGTGTGTGTCCACAGTAGGGTTTTTGCAAATTAGTTTTTGGAACTTTTGAAAAGTCAGGCAGTTTAGGAAGTAGTTTGAGCTTTTATAAATAGGCTTGTTTTCAAAATAAAAGTGTATTTCGAAAACATTTCTTAGATAGCCTATTTGCTAGTACGACGCAGTGTACATCGTATTCTTGGACTCAATAAATATGAAAATACATTGATAAAATAGGAAAACCAATAGCCCTTTTATGAAGTCTTTTTCTGATATTTGAACAAACTTGAAGATCCCTTTTTTTCTTTGACGGCGGTCGTCCAAAGATAAACAGATCTAGAAATATGAATAATTCTCCGTTGTATATATCTTAGTTTAGAAGACGCCTCGCATCGGCGGAACACCCGATACGAGGTCCCGGATAGGTCATTGGGTGATTTAGAGAAATCTTCTTGTATAATGTCGTCTTTGGCCTATCAATAATTCTCTATTGCATATATCCAGGTTTGATAATATTTGATCATGCTTACAACATGTCTGAAAGTACTTGTAAGACGAACAAAACAGTATGATCCATTATGATACAAATATAGCAATAAGATGTAGAATATTAGGACAATGATAAGTTTAAGTAGCAACATGATAGTGATTACATGAATATTAGTGACGTTATTATGTTAAACTTAATTGATTAGCCATATTCAAAAGCATGATAATCATTGGGCTAACAAGGGATTCACTCTGCCTGAGAACTCATTAAGGCGTTTAAGCCATCCTCACTATAGGAACTATTCTCCGCAGAAAACATATAGTAGACAACAGCGATTGTGGGTCCGTATCCCTTCTATGTCACGGAGGACATGTACCTATTGTTTCTAAAAATTTTCTAGTTAGTGGTCCTTCCTTGAACCAAAAGCTAGATGCCTAGTCGATTTCTCTTTGAACTAATAACATAAACCTTTATGGTAGGATTACAATAACATAATATCAAAATGACTTCAAGCCCATTTTACTTGTTGTATCTCCGACCAGCTGGCGCTTGAGGTCCTTTGTGAATGGATCCGCCAGGTTTTCCTGTTCGAACATAATTTACTATAATAACAACTCTCTTGATGAGATCGTGCACTGCACTGTGCTTTAGCCGCACAGTTCTCTTCTTTCGATTGAAGAGGTTATTTGATGCCATTACAATAGTCGTCTGGTTGTCGTAGTATATCGGTATCGACGGTATCTACGCCCCAACCAATAAAATATTATACATGAGCTCCCGAAGCCATTATGCTTTTTCTACTACAGAATTAAGTACAAAAAAACTCAGATTCCATGAAGAAACGAAAGAGCATAGTCTGCTTCTTCGACTTCCATGATATAGTAGCTCCACCCATGAAGAAAATGAATCCTCCTGTGGATCTCTCGCTCTCCACCTTTGAGCACCAACTTGCATCACTGAAGCCTTCTACTACTGGCGAATCATTGCTGTAGTATAGCGTATATGTCTGAGTCTTCTTGAGATATCTCATTGCCCATTTCACAGCTTTCTAATGCTCAATGCCTGGGTTGCTCATGAATCGACACAGCATTCCTACGGCAAAAGCTATGTTATGCCTAGTGGCAGTAGTAGGGTAGATCAAACTTTTGATGATGCTTGAATACTCCAGCTGCCTGACGCATTCCTCGAATTCGACTTCAGCTTTAGGTCACACCTGTAAGGTGTATCGATCACTAGAAGATCCTGATACCCGTAGCATGTGTTCATCTTTTTAATATGATGATACTGTGAAAGCGCCAGTCCAGTATCCGTCCGGATGATCTTGATGCCCAAGATCACATCAGCTTCCCTCAAGTCCTTCATACTGAACTTGGTCGAGATGAACTTCTTTGTCTCCATGACATAGCCCATATCCGTACCAAGGATCAACATGTCGTCCATGTACAGATAAACGATTATACCTCTTCCATCAACAAACTTCGTGTAAACATACTTGTCCGTTTTGCTGACCCTGTAGCCATTTGACCTTATGACCTTGTCAAACTTCTTATGCCATATTTTGGGAGCCTACTTTAAACAGTACAAGGATTTCACCAACTTGCAGACTTTGTCTTCAAGACCCTTGACGACAAATCCTTCTAGCTATTGCGTGTAAATCTCTTCGGTTAGCTTGTCATTTGGATAATATGTCTTTTATATCCATCTGATGTATTACCAACTTATGTATTACTGTGAGAGCAATTAACATTTTGATGGTGGTCATCCGAGCTACTCGAGCATATGTGTCGAAGTAGTCGATCTCCTGCTTCTGAGAGAACCCCATGGCTACAAGCCTAGCCTTGAACTTGTCAATAGTTCCATCTGCTTTTATCTTCTTCTTGAAGATCCATTTGCTTCCAATGGGTTTCATTCCTTCAGGAAGATCAACCAACACCTAGGTGTTATTGGAGGTGATTGAATCAATTTTATTGTTGATTGCCTCCTTCCAGAAAATAACATCTCTGTTCTTTATTATCTCATCATAGGTAAGGGATCTTATGTAACAAAGTCATCTCTGAAGTCCTTCGGTTTCCTCACTCGCTTAGTTGACGGCTCAATAAGTTCTGGTTCAAGTGTTGTCTCTTCCCCCAACAACTTATTCTTAGACTACATTCTCATTGGAAACTTCAATTTCCTGTGCACCCTCATTGTTCTCTGGAATGTCCGTAAGAACAATGTTCTTGTGCCTTGCAAATTTATCTTCAAAGTATTCTATGTCGCAAGATTCAATAATATGATTTGATTCTATATGAAGAAATCTCCTAGCATCACTCTTCTAGACATATCCAAGAAGTTCATCTTCATAGTATTTGTCCCGAGCATCTAAATCTTCAGATATGGAAGATTTACAATGCCAAACACCCCCACACTCGAATGATATTCAAGTTAGGTCTGATTTTGAACCAGATTTCATGTGAAGTGATGTCAGAAGTTACATACGATACTCTATTCAGAATAAAAGTGGCCATCAATGCAGTTTCTCCCCAATAATACTTTGGAAGACCCGCAGTTAATAACATTAAATTTATCATTTCTGTAAACATTCTGTTATTTCTTTCTGCTACACCGTTAAATTGAGAAAAATACGGAGTACAAGTCTCGTTGATGATTCCATTTTCTTTACAGAATGATGCAAATTCATGAGATCGATACTCTCCATCTCGATCACTTCTTATTCTCTTAAGTTCTTGTCTAGTTTGTCATTCAGCCTCAGACCTGAACTCTTTGAATTTTTTGAACGCATTATTTTTAAACTTCAGCAAGTAGACAAACGCATATTTTGAGAAGTCATCAATGAAGGATATAAAATACTTTATCTCGACTTTTGTAGAGAATTGTTTGAAGTCATAGATATTGGAGTGTACCAACTCTAGAAGATTTATGCTTCGATTAACCTGATAAAATAATTTCCTTGTGATCTGAGGCTGAGCACACACTTCACATTCTCTACCTTACCTCCACATTTGGAGACAAGTTCTAGACTAGACATTTTGTTTATTCTTTTACAATGAATGTATCCTAGTCTATTATGCCGCAACTCAAGAGTACAATCATAATGAGCGATTGCATTAATTTTATTAGACTGATTTACAAGCTGATTTTTAAACATCCCTTCGATATAAAGGCTTTTCCGAAGTATATTCCTTTTATGGACATTACCATCTGGCCAACATTAATGTCCATTATTAGGCCTGTATTACAGAGTAGGCCTCCAAAGATCAGGTTCTTTGCAATAGCTGGTACATGCTTCACGTTTTGAAGTGTTAGAGACTTCCCTGAAGTCAGCTTCAACACCACCCTCCCGATCCCTTGCACTTCTGCTTACGCCGTGTTCGCCACCATCACATTTTTACAGGTTGGTTTGTACGTGGTGAACCATTCATTGCTAGTACAGACATGGCAGATAGCACAAATGTCTATCTACCCGTCAGAGTCAGCCCGTACCGCAATGACCTTAGCAATCATAGCAATTACATCAATAACCATTGAAACCTTACTAGGTCACCTTACTCTGATTTCTTGGCCTTGGATCTGCATTCACTCTTGTAGTGGCCAATCTTGCCAGAATTGAAGCAAGTTACTTTGGACTTTGGCTTCTAGTGCTTGAAAGAAGACCCCTTCACTTTTAGATTTGTGAGGTCCTTCTTTTTGTTGTGGGAAGTTTATTTTACTTTAGATTCTTCATGTGGACCAAGTTGGCCTTAGCCATCTATTTGGACAGAGCGTCCACCTTCAGTTGAGCCCTCATCTGGTCCTCAATAAAGATTTCTTATAGGAGATCTTCCAAACTGATCTCGAATTTCTTTATACGCATATTTGCATAGAATTTGCTCCAACAAGCGAGCAGCTTGGAGACGATCCCTCCAACAACAAAATTTTTATTGAGGGGCATCTCCTCATCTTCCAATTTCTGACGCAACTTCAGGAACTCCTTCAACTGAGACAGTATCGTTTTCTCGTCTTCAAAGAGCCATTTGTGACATTTCTTGATGACAAATATCTTGCTCATGTTCTTGTCATCTTCATACAATTTCTCTAAAGATTCCCATATCTCTCTGGCACTAATTTTCTTTGAGTAAGATTCTGCCAGATGGTACTCCATTGCATTGAGGATCATAAGCCTACAGAGGCTATTTTCCCTCTTCCATTTGGACAACTTGGCATTCGTAGCAACAATCGTGGCTGCAGTCCCATTTTTTGGAACATTCGATTCTTCCTCAGATAACACGTGGTTGACGTCCACGAGTTGGAGATTGAGGCTAACCTTCCTCTTCTAGACTTGGTAGTACTCTCCATCGAATTTCTCTAACTTATTAAAGTTGGAATCGATGAGTTGAGCATGAGAGTTTTCAATCTTGTATAAATCTAGCTTAGAGATTGTTAGTCCTGGGGCATAATTTTAAGATAAAAACTGATTTAGGAAAAACTTCGAAGAAGGTACACAGCTGAGATCCCGGAGGATTCAGAGAGAGACGAATTCAAATGTAACACTTCGAAGAAGGCGCAAATGAATTTCGTAGTAGCAACGAAAGCCTACAGAATATATTTGATTAGATCAGAAAAGAGATGTCATTCTTCCTCGTAAACGTGTTACGATTGGAATAGAACAAATTATAAAAGAAAAAAAAATAATCAGGAGAAGAAATAAGTCCTGCTAGGGTGACGAATCCCCGAAGCTCAAAGCTAGATTTGTAACGCCCCAGTCCCAAAATACGTAGGACTAGAAACGTAGACATGCCAGCAGTATACGTACGAAGTACACTCTAATATATGGAAACCTCGTATGAATACATAAGCTGTAAAATGCAGTAGAACCATAACTAATCTCATCCACAACAAAATAAATAAATAAAAGATATCATATAATGATAATGAATTGTCTTGATACAATATGTTGGGCGGATAAAAATTCACTACCAACAAGTAAAGGGGAAAATACATGGGAAAAGAAATAAATTTGGCAAACGAAGCGAAGACGATCTAAGTGCAATCATCCTCGAAGAAATAGTGACGATCATGGCCACGGATAGAACACCTGCGAAAGACAAGAGCACACACCTGGCGAGATAACCAGGTCCTCAGAGGGACGTAACAAGACACATAATATCATGCCAATAACTGAATAAATAAAGCTCAACAGAAAAGTATATGTGACTACACAAATAAAGGTCCTTAACCATTCTATGTGTAAATGTATTTTGAAGACAACGTTCCACACAAGGGCTCCCGAGACTAGAAACACGGCATGTTAGCGTTTCAACCGAGGTACTAGTGGCATCTAGAGGAAAATAAATAAATGTATGGCACACTAGTCTCTCGGGTGAGTAACTAACGGCAGCTAGAGGAAAATAAATACAAGGCACATTTGTGTTTCAACCGAGGCACTAGTGGTATCTAGAGAAAAGTAAATAAATGCACGGTACACTAGGTCTTGGCTGAGTCACAAATAGCAGCTAGAGGAAAGTAAATGTGTGAAAGCCCCTGCGCCTAATAACTGTCTTCACCCTCCCCATGTACTACTCGTGCTGAATCCACACTACGATATTTCTAATAACTGCTAAGTCTTCTAGACAACTATATTAGCAATTATATCCTAACGCTCGTCCTATACGCACCGATGTACGGTCGGTACGTAAGTTCGAATCTATATGAGAAACGTGACATCGTGGCACACAGGTGTCGGGCCAATGAATGCGACACAAACAAAGGTGGTCCCTTAACTCTAGGCCAAATGCATAAAGTATAATAATTTGCATCTATATATAGTTTTGAAAGAACAACATTTTATTTGCTAAAAATAAGAAAAAGCATGCATGATATTGAGCAAGAAATTTAAACAGTAAAGGCAAGGTGTCTTGCCTGGTAGTACGTCTGGTGTGCTGCAATGATCAAGGTGGCATGAACTGTTCCATCGGGTCCAGATGGGTCGAATTAGTTAGGGTGGACAGGAGGTGGTATGGATTTGGTGACAGAATAGGAATAAGAGGATTTAGTCCCGGGCTGGAGGAAATCGAAGGAAGTTGGATATATCATAATATTCACGAATTCTAGAAAATATTTTATAATAATTTGTGAAAATATTTTAGATAAAATACATACTTACAAAATTAGAAAATCATTTTTCGTCTAAAAATTCTAAGTAGTAAAAATATGATTTAGAAGGAAACTATATTTCATTAGTTAAAAAAAAATACTTGTAGGTAATACTACAAAAATCAAAATTAATTTTTAGGCAAAAACTCTAATCTTATCAAAATAGGATTTCTAGGTTAGAAACTAAATTTTTTATTAGTCCAAAAATATTTTAAATAAATAAATATATAAAAATCTAGGAAATATTTTAGGGCTACTGAGTTGCCAAACATAATTTTAAAAAAATGTTAACTATCTATTTATTTAATAAACAAAATAGTAAAAATAATATTAATACTAATTATAATTATAATAATACTTCTAACAATATACATACTAATAATATAAATAACTTACACTAAATATTATACTGTAAAAGAGTGATAATAAAAATAATAATATAATATAACAATAATATAATAATATAATAATAATATAATAATAATAATAATAATAACTAAAGAAAAAATATCAAAATCTTCTCAGCAAGCAGTGCTGTGCTGAGAAAGGGTTATTATGCCAAAAAAAACATTGAGGAAGAGAGAGAAAAAAGGGAAGAGTGGAAAAGAGGAAAAGGAGAACGGAGGGGTCAGCTCGCCCTCTGGCAGCGGTACGCGGCCGCACGCAGTGGGTAGACACGAGGCTGTCGACATCCACGCACGGTGGAGGATGAGTGGCGTACGATGGAGATGATCGGCGGTCAACGTGGCGGCAGTGGAGTGAAGGAGATAGAGGAACGGAAGGCCACCGGAATTTTTAGTGCGGGGCGGCGGTCAGGCAGCTCGCACGACGACCTTTGGTGGCTGAGGAGACGCTCATCAGTGGAGGGCCGACGGGAAGTCAGAGGGACCGGGGCCGTACTCGACTGGCAGAGGGGAAGGGCGGCGCCAGGTGGGTTCGCCGCTATAGGCGCGACGGAGGTGGAAGAAATGACGATCGGAAACAGGAAACAGGGCGGTGGCGGAGGTGCGGCTGGAGGCTGCCGCCGCATGCGACGGAGCGGAGAGAGGCGCGCGGAGAGGGTTTGGTGGCTCACCGATAGACCTAACCGGATCTCGACCACGGTGGTGCTGGAGTCTTCACCGGGGCGATGGCTAGGATCTGCGGTCCTGGCTCGTCCACGGTGGAGGTAAGCAATGGGTTTTGTTTTTATTTGTGGTAGATTTTGGGGTATTTCCCAGTGGTGGTTGAGGCTGGCTTGGTCGGGGTCAAGAGTCGCGATGCGACGGTGGGGAGGAGTTTGGAGGGAATGCGAAAAGTCTCCCCGCCGTTTCATTTAAAGTCTGGAACGTATATTTAGCGACGGACTCGCGATGGCTCATAACCCGTCGCTCGGTTGTCGCAATTATTGATACTTGTCGACTGAATATCCGTCACTACGTAGTCGAAAAAAATGTCCCCCCAATTCTCTACACAATTCCCGCCAAATAATCGACTGAGTAGCGACGACTGGCCTTCCGTCGCTTTATCTCCGACACCCTAGCGACGGATGTGCGACCTCCCCCCCATAAAATTAAAAAAAAATATAAAGGCGTGTGGTCAGTAAACCGTCGGCGAGCGGCCACGAAGCCGTCGCTAACGCCGACTGAAAATTTCCGTCGCTAATATTCCGTCACTAATTTACTGTATTTTGGTAGTGGGGGAGACACCCGGGAGTAAAGTGTGGTGGTGGTGAATGTAGTTTGGTGCAGGCGGTGGTGGTGATTTTTGGTGGTGTCAGGGCCGGAAGGCGGGATCGACTGCGGCTGGGAAGTCGGGCAAGGAGACAAGGGGCGGCGGTGGTGATTTTGATCGGTTGTGATGGTGACGGTGGTGACGGGTCTGGAGAGGGCTCGGATTGGCCGGGTTTGTGATGCTGGCGATGGTGCCTCGCGAGGTCGGCCGGGATGGTGGCAATTTTGGTGATGGAGGTGGCTGGTTTGATGAATGTGTTGGTGGTGACGACGGTGAAGGCCGTTCGTGTAGCTGCGGTCGGGAGCTGGGGGTTCGATGGTGGAGGATGCGTCGAGGCTGACCTTGTGATGGATGGCACCTATGGTATGGGTAGTCTGCAGTAGAAGAGGCGGGTTGGTCGGGATTAGCTAGGATAGGTTTAGGATTAGGAATTTATTATTTGTCGTGTCGGGGTTGTCGACACGGAGGAGAACACAATGTATATGTAACATATGGAATAAAATTTGACGGGAAGGGAGAACATGGACACGATGCACTCACGTGGGTGGTGAAAATTTTGGAGGAGTACCTGCCTATTTATAGGATGTGAAATTCCTATTTGGATAGGATTAGGATTTAAACCCAATTAGATAATTCAATTTTAATCAAATATAAATTCAATTTAAATTCGAATTTTAAATCTAGATAATCTAGACTCAAATTAAATATAAATTCTACCTTTAAACTATTTAAATTAAATCCATAAAATCAAATCAAAATTTAAAATGGCCACAATAACTTCCAAATATTTTTTCAAAATACCAATAATAATAATTTCAAAAATAATAAATATTTTTAAATATCTTTTTGAATAATAAAATATAATATTAATAAATCCCAAAAATTATATTTTTATTTAAAATAAACTAATAAAATATTTAGGAAATATATACATATGCAGAAAGAATGTTATTTATTATTAATAACTATTACACAAAGACTTTTTTATAAAAATAATGGACTTGGAAATGTTGGTATGTTAGCTAAAATAATTATTACATATTATTTTAAAACTATAAAATAATAAATGAAAATGTTTTTCTAAATATAAGTACGCTCGCACATATTCGCACTCGTCAGCAAATTCGATAATAACAAAATTTCGTGCGCGACGTACACTGCAACTACGCAACGTACAAATACAAAAAAAATAATCAGTACCAAATTTGTTATAAAAATATAGAAATTTAGGAATTTTACATCCTACCCAACTTAAAAGAATTTTGTCCTAGAAATTATGAATTTGTAGGGGGTGAGAAGGCACAAGGGGGTATTGGTGAGGAACAATTACTCACAACATAAAACATGCATGGAAATCGCAATTTCAATAATGGCGAGTATAATCATGGGTTAGCGCAAGAAGGAAAATGAGTAAGGATTAAGGTTAAAAAGATAATAGGCCATAAAGAATATTATGGTAACAAGAGAAAATAAATTAGAGACGTTAAAGTCATGGTTTCATGGAAGTAGGTTGAAGGCATGATTAGGAGGACGATTAGATTCACTCCTAATTTAAGCGATTAGAAGGTCATAGGGCCGAGAAAAGGACGAGTAGTTTAGGATGAAGATATAGCAACATCGAGTGATAATGGTCACAATCGATAGGAAGGCTAGAGGAAATTCTAGTACAACGCCTTCGTTCTTGTAAAATAGGTGAAGGCAAAAGCAATAAGGAGTTCAAAGACGTTATTATCGAATACTAATACGTGGTTCAAAGACGATCGAATAATTTCAAAGGAATTGTCAAGGCAGTCGTGGATGGGATTCTAAAGGCTAAGTTTATTTATGTTCCATCCACGTAGAATATAGACAAAAGCGAACCAAAGTGCACTTGGTTGATCAGACCATCATACACCGACTCTATTAGACAATATGTTAGTAAGCGATCGCTCAATAGCATATGTCTTGATCAAGCTCGATAAAGAATTAGCTTGCAAATACTAGGCTATATAAGCATCATTAGTCTAGATAGTAGTACATAGGCACGATGGTAGATAAAATAAGAACAAATATGAATAGTCTAAGAGTCATAAGAATTTACGTCTTGTTTATTCCTATACAATCATTCTGCGATTTTATTGTCCAAGGTTTGGCTGACCAAATGGGTTAAATTCCTCTAGTCTCTATGGTCTAGATAATAATATTTTTATTCCCTTAATGGTCAAGGTGTGTCAGGTCATGGGTTATTCTACCCAACTTAAAGAATTAAGCTAAGGGTGTTTGGGACATCTAACAAGTAGGGTCAATCTCTATCAAGCACGAAGGGGAGATAAGGATAATGATAGAAGAAATCAAGCAAGATGCTACCGAGGAGACGAACGATAGTTCGAATATGGAATCGAGGGAAGAGTCAGTCTGTAGATGAGATCCTAGACTTCTAATCATATACGCAGGCTTGCCTGGTATGGTAAAGTAATCAAACAAATTATCTTGACCTGCATGGGCCACCACAAAAACATATAACGCCCTAGTCCCAAAATACGTAGGACTAGAACGTAGACATGCTAGCTGTATACAAACGAAGTACACTCCAATATATGGAAACCTCGTATGAATACATAAGCTGTAAAATACAGTAGAACCATAACTAATCTCATCCACAAGAAAATAAATGAATAAAAGATATCATATGATAATGAATTATGTTGATACAATATGTTGGGCGGAGACAAATCCATTACCAACAAGTAAAGGAAAAAATACATGAGAAAAGAAATAAATTTGGCGAGCGAAGCGAAGACGATCTAAGTGCAATCATCCTCGAAGAAATAGTGACGATCATGGCCATGGATAGAACACCTGCAAAAGATAAGAGCACACACCTGGCGAGATAACCACGTCCTCAGAGGGACGTAACAAGACACATAATATCATGCCAATAACTGAATAAATAAAGCTCAACAGAAAAGTGTGACTACACAAATAATGGTCCTTAACCATTCTATGTGTAAATGCATTTTTAAGAAAACGTTCCACACAAGGACTCCCGAGACTAGAAACACGACACGTTAGCATTTTAACCGAGGTACTAGTGGCATCTAGAGGAAAATAAATAAATGCACGGCACACTAGTCTCTTGGGTGAGTCACTAACGGCAGCTAGAGGAAGTAAATGCACGGCACATTTGTGTTTCAACCGAGGCACTAATGGCATCTAGAGAAAAGTAAAGAAATGCACGGCACACTAGCTCTCGGCTGAGTCACAAATGGCAGCTAGAGGAAAGTAAATGTGTGAAAGCCCCTGCACCTAATAAATGTCTTCACCCTCCCCATGTACTACTCGTGCTGAATCCATACCACGATATTTTAATAACCGCTAAGTCTTCTAGACAACTATATTAGCAGTTATATCCTAATGCTCATCCCGTACGCACCGATGTACGGTCGATACGTAAGTCTGAATCTATATGAGACACGTGACATCGGGGCACACAGGTGTCGGGCCAATGAATGCGGCCCAAACAATGGTGGTCCCTTAACTCTAGGCCAAATGCATAAAGTAAAATAATTTGCATCTATATATAGTTTTGAAGGAACAACATTTTATTTGCTGAAAATAAGAAAAAGCATGCATGATATTGAGCAAGAAATTTAAACAGTAAAGGCAAGGTGTCTTGCCTAGTAGTACGCCTGATGTGCTGCGATGATCAAGGTGGCATGAACTACTCCATCGGGTCCAGATGGGTCGAATTAGTTAGGGTGGACAGGAGGTGGTACGAATTTGGTGACAGAATAGGAATAAGAGGATTTAGTCACGGGCTGGAGGAAATCGAAGAAGTTGGATATATCGTAATATTCACGAATTCTAGAAAATTTTATAATAATTTGGAAAAATATTTTAAATAAAATACGTACTTACAAAATTAGAAAATCATTTTTCGTCTAAAAACTCTAAGTAGTAAAAATATGATTTAGAAAGAAACTATATTTCATTAGTTAAAAAATACTTGTAGGTAATACTAAAAAAATCAAAATTAATTTTTAGGCAAAAACTATAATCTTATCAAAATAGGATTTCTAGGTTAGAAACTAAATTTTTCATTAGTCCAAAAAATTTAAATAAATAAATATATAAAAATCTAGGAAATATTTTAGGTCTACTGAGTTGCCAAACATAATTTTTCAAAAATGTTAACTATCTATTTATTTAATAAACAAAATAGTAAAAAATATTAATACTAAATATAATTATAATAATACTTATAATATACATACTAATATATAAATAACTTACACTAAATATTATACTGTAAAAGGGTGATAATAAAATAATAATAATAATAATAATAATAATAATAATAATAATAATAACTAAAGAAAAAATGTCAAAAGCTTCTCAGCAAGCAGTGCTGTGCAGAGAAAGGGTTATTATGCCAAAAAAAACATGAAGGAAGAGAGAAGAAAGGGAATAGTGGAAAAGGGAAATGAGAACGGAGGGGTCGGCTCGCCCTCTAGCAGCGATGCGCGCCCGTACGCAGCGAGTAGACGCGAGGCTGTCGACATCCACACGCATGGTGGAGGATGAGTGGCGCACGATGGAGATGATCAACGGTCAACGTGGCAGCGACGGAGTGAAGGAGATAGAGGAGCGGAAGGCCACCAAAATTTTTGGCACGGGGCGACGGTCAGGCTGCTCGCGCGACCTTTGGTGGCTGAGGAGGCGCTCATTAGTGGGGGCGACGGGAAGTCAGAGGGATCGGAGCCGTGCTCGTATGGCGGAGGAGAAGGGCGGCACCAGGTGGGTTCGCCGCTGCAGGTGCGGCGGAGGTGGAATAAGTGACGATCGGAAAGAGGAAACAACGACGTGACGGGGTGCGGCTGGAGGCTGCCGCCACGCGCGGAGAGGATTTGGTGGCTCGTCGATAGACCTAACCGGATCTCGACCACGGTAGTGCTAGCGTCTTCACCGGGGCGATGGCTGGGATCCGCGGTCCTAGCTCGTCCACGGCGGAGGTAAACAATGGATTTTGTTATTATTTATGGTGGATTTTAGGGTGTTTCCCAGTGGTGGTTGAGGCTGGCTTGGTCGGGGTCAAGAGTCGTGACGCGGCGGTGGGGGAGGAGTTTGGGGGACGCCCGGGAGTAAAGTAGTGGTGGTGTGATGTAGTTTAGTGCAGGTGGTGGTGATTTTTGGGGGTGGTCAGGACCGGAAGGCGGGATCGACTGCGGCTGGGAAGTCGGGCAAGGAGATAAGGGGCAGCGGTAGTGATTTTAATCGGGTTGTGATGGTGACGGTGGTGACGGGTCTGGAGAGGGCTCGGATTGGTCGGGGTTTGTGATGTTGGCGATGGTGCCACGGCGAGGTCGGCCGGGATGGTGGCAATTTCTGGTGATGGAGGTGGCTGGTTTGATGAATGTGTTGGTGGTGACGACGGTGAAGGTCGTTCTTGTAGCTGCGGTCGGGAGCTAGGGGTTCGATGGTGGAGGATGCGTCGAGGCTGACCTTGTGTTGGATGGCGCCTATGGTATGGGTAGTCTGTAGTAGAAGAGGCGGGTTGGTCAGGATTAGCTAGGATAGGTTTAGGATTAGGAATTTATTGTTTGTTGCGTCAGGATTGTCGACACGGAGGAGAACACAATGTATATGTAACATATGGAATAAGAATTTGACGGGAGGAGAACATTGACACGATGCACTCACGTGGGTGGTAAAATTTTGGAGGAGTACCTGCCTATTTATAGGATGTAGAAATTCCTATTTGGATAGGATTAGGATTTAAACCCAATTAGATAATTCAATTTAAATCAAATCTAAATTCAATTTAAATTCAGATTTTAAATCTAAATAATCTAGACTCAAATTAAATATAATTCTACCTTTAAACTATTTAAATTAAATCCATAAAATCAAATCAAAATTTAAAATGGCCACAATAACTTCCAAATATTTTTTTTCAAAATACCAATAATAATAATTTCAAAAATAATAAATATTTTTAAATATTTTTGAATAATAAAATATTAATATTAATAAATCTCAAAAATTACATTTTTATTTATAAATAAACTAATAAAATATTTAAGAAATATATAAGTATGCACAAAGAACATTATTTATTATTAATAACTATTATACACGAAGGACTTTTTTTATAAAAATAATGGACTTGGAAACGTTGGTATGTTAGCTAAAATAATTATTACATATATTATTTTAAAACTATAAAATAATAAATAAAAATATTTTTCTAAAAATATGTACGCTCGCACATATTCGCACTCGTCGAGCAAATTCGATAATAATGAAATTTCGTGCGCGAAGTACACTGCAACTACGCAACGTACAAATACAAAAAAATTAGTACCAAATTTATTATAAAAATAGCAGAAATTTAGGGTTTTACAAGATTCACCCCACATGAATAGCTTCCAGGAACAACAAGTTCGAAAAAGAACTTTGGAACACTCTGCTCTTCTGACTCCTCGGATGAACAGAACTCTGGTGTTTTTCACTCTTCTCTGCTCCCTGCCAAATTTCTTAAGGAAAGTGTACCGAACAACTAGTAGTCTGAGAGATATGAAAGGAACTTATATAGGCATGGGCAGTAACCACCGAGTATGCAAAGTGTTTGGAACGTGGGAAGAACCATTTCCGAACATTTCACAACCATTCAAATCATACAGACACGACTGCGCTAATTGGCGCACAACGCACGCTATCTGCGCTAACTGCACTCACGCGCACTCGCACACAACGAGCACATTGTGCATAGAGCACTGCACACACTGCACGTAAACTGTTGTGCCATCGGACATCTTCATCTAGCCGTGCCAACTGGCACACCATCTCACCTTGCCAACTAGTCGTACCATCTGGTCACGCGATCGGGCCACACGAACGGGCGCACGATCGACAGCGTAGAGTCTCGTGCAATGAGTGCAACTTAAGCGCACTATGTGCCTAGCGACAAAGCTGACATGCTAAGTGTAAAGTGCGCCAACATAATACCACATTACGCCTCATAAGCCTACGAGTCCGAGTCCGAGTCTGAGTCGCTAAGCCCTTACAGGACTTAGCTACAATGGAATAAATTCCAAGAGCATAACAAAAAAGCATTAATGCTTTATTGTTGAATTAGCCTTTTTTTACTAAAAACCCCCACATGGCACCCATGTGCCACTCCACACCTCATGTGCATCTCTCCACAATCATAGATATGTAAAGAGACATTCCATTTGGCCTAGGCTACGTGGGACTATTTTTCTATTGCCTAAGGCAAACACCAACAAAAACTCCGACGAATGGCCTTGTGAGGGGTTTGCACAAAGGTTGCTAGAAAACCTCAAGCGAGGGACTTCTGAATCTACGGGCCAGTCAAGTCCACGACCAAGAAAAAGAGAACAAATCTCAGAACATAAAGAAGAATTTTATTGATTAAAATTTGTTTTCAATTGTGTAAAGAATGTGCCTATTTATAGGGCTTTTATGACAACCTAATCCTAAAAAAGATAAAATCTATCCTAATAAAAGGTAAAGTCAAAATAAGAATCCTAATATAAAAAAAAGAAAAAGAAAAAGGAATGTACAACTAATATGTTCCAACAAGGAACTACAAGGAATGTACAACTAATTTCCTTTGAAAGGATTCTTTGATGTGATATCTATTTGTAGCTCTGTTAGGTTGACAACCTTTCCATGCTTGTCGAAAATATTTATCTTCCTGGTAGAGTAACTGGAGGTATTCAAACCCGGTGACCTCTTAATATAAATTGATGAGGACGTCGGCTCGACGGCTTAAGGCATCAGCTACTTTGTTCTGAACTTCGGCCTTGTGCTTGATGGTATAGAAGAAGCACTGAAAAAACTCAATCCATCTAGCATGCATTCGATTTGTGTTGTAGGAATTGTTTATCAAGGATAAGGCATTATTGTCTGTGTGTAGGATAAATGTTCGTTGGATGAGATAGTGCTCCCATGCTTTGATGCCTTATACGATCGAATAGAACTCCTGCTCATAAGTTTACCATTTTCGCTGAGCTTCAGTTAGCTTCTTGCTACGAAAAGCAATTTGTCTTCCTTGTATTAGTACAGCACCAATGTCCACTATATTGGCATCGTTTTCGACTTCAAATAGTTTCTCAAAGTCGAGCAGTGATAAACCGGTGTTGTAGATAACTTCAGGAGTATAGATAAATTTTCCTTTCTTCATGCATTCTGTCAATGGTGCCAAAATAGTTTTGAAGTTATAGATGAATCGTCGATAGAAATTAACGAAACCATTGAAGCTTCGAACTTCAGTCGTTGTCTTTGGATTGGGCCAGTCGCGAATAACTAGAATCTTTTTTCATCAACATTGAGACCACTGACACTAATAACAAATCCAAAAAAATGAGTTTCTTAGAAAGAAAGCTAGACTTCTTGAGATTGACATAGAGTTTATTAATTAGAAGAAGATTAAGAACTTCTCTGAGGTGCTTCAGATGATAAGTTTGGCTTTGGCTATAGATAAGGATATCATCAAGTAGACAACTGCGAACTTTCCTATCTATGTCTTCAAAACTTGATTCAGGAGGTGCATGAATGTGCTTAGTGCATTTGGAAGTCTCAAAGGCATAACAAGCCATTCGTAGAGTCCTTTTCGGGTATTGAAAGCAGTTTTCCATTCACCACCAGTTCGAATTCAGATTTGATGGTATCCGCTCTTCAAATCAATTTTAAAAAAATTGTAGACTCTACAAGCATATCCAACATGTCTTCTAGTCGAAGGATGGGAAAGCAATACCTAATGGTGATAAGGTTGATAGCCTGACTGTCGATGCATATACGTCACGAGTAATCTTTTTTTGGCACAAGCAAGACGAAAACTGCGCGAGGACTGAGGATCTCAATGATCAAGCCCTTTTTGGACCATTCTTCAACTTGGACTTGGAGGATTTTGCATTCACTGGGGCTCGTCCGATAATATAGAATATTTAGAAGTATAGAACCGGGGATGAGATCTATTTCATGTTGAATGTTTCTCATTGGTGTTAATTCAGTAGGTAGTTCATTTGGCATGATGTCATAAAACTATTGTAGTAAAGGTCGAACGGCTTCAGAAATATTGTGTGGGATACTTCTACTTTACCCGATACAACCAATGCATAGAGTTTTCCTATTTCTCAAGACTACTTTTAGGTTCTTGATCATCAATAATCAGTACGGTCTTTTGTTATTTGGAATGGTCTTAGGAATATCACCCGATGCTAATGGATGGAGAGTGAGGCATCATTCATCTGGAAGAAAGGAATATGTGTTGTTTCTTTCCCAGTATGTGACATTTTTGTCAAATTGTCATGGCCAATCGAGGATGGTGTGAAAAGAATCCACGTCGACAATCGAACATGACTTCATCTTTGTAGGTCTTTTCGATGGAGAAGGGTATACGACAAACATCAGAGACGACCATGTTATGTCCCTGTTGAATCCAGCCAATCTTATATAAAGCGGGTTAGGCTTCTTTGGGCAGTTTCATCTTCTCTACCATTGCTCTTGAAACAATGTTCTCTGTACACCGGTTGTCAATGATGATGTCACATATCTTGTCTTTAACCTTGCATCGCATTCGGAAGACATTATGGCACTGAAATACTTTTTCAATCTTTAGGGCTATTAGTAGACGCCTAATGACACACACTAGTCATTCATCATCTTCGAAAATGACCTGTTCTTCTCCTGGGTGTTCTTTTCCTCCATCTTCGTCTTCGTAGTCAGCAAAGGCAACTTTTGCTCTGTGGGGTTAGATATTGGACATATGTTCAACTTCTTTGCAATGGTAGTACTTATTTACCCTTGGTTTGCTGTATAGTTTGGCAGTTTGTTGAGATCTAGAAACTTGTTATGGGGCCTGTACTTTTGGAGGTATCGTTGGGGGGGAGAGAATTAGAGTCTGCTGGTCCTTTGCCCTTTTTGGAGTAACTGACAACTTGATTTGGTGTCCAATCATCCTTTGTTATGGTTCGCGGTTGTTAGCACTCAAACGGCTCTATGGACTCTTAAACTTCTCAATCTGTTGTTCTACCTTCCCTGCAAAGGTGATTGCTTGAGTGTGTATATATATTACAGGTATAGTTGATCATGTATGTCTTTCCTTAGGCCGCCAAGATAGCGGGTCGCCTGTTAAAGATCTGTTTCATAGATATCATTACGGGACGAGAGTCTGAGTAATTCTTCAGTGTAGTCAGCTATAGGTCGTGCACCTTATGTACACTTTTGATATCGACGATAGAGAATCTACTAATAATCCAGAGGTATAAATCCTTGTCCAAGCAATCTTCACATCTTGGGCCAAATCTGTACATGATCTTTGTCTACTCTCGCACGGATGTGGTCGAGTTGTTCCTACTAAGCAGAGGCACCTCCCTTGAGTCTATAGGCTACAAGGTAAATTTGCCTCTCTTCGGGGATGCTCATGTACTCGAAGAAGGTTCTACTTCTGTGAGCCAATCAAAATGTCTTCAATGTGTAGACGACCGTTGAAA